>LIEC01011873.1:0-71108 GCA_001925005.1 Drosera capensis
ACTAGTCACTGTTAATTAAAGCACTAAAAGTTGAGCCGGAGCCCACTGCACCTAAATCATACAATTAAAAAAAGTTTTTTTTAATGAAAGAATAGCATATAATGTAAAATAAATGACAAAAAGATACGAAAAGGTAAATTTTGGAGAGTAAATTATTTATCAAAAATTACAATTTTACACACAATCCAATCGCCCCTTTTTCTTCCCTCTTCCACTCCAAATCCAAAATCCAACCCCAACCCTCACCTTCGGTTCCTTGTCCTTTTCCCCTATCTCATTATTGTTGGCGTTGAAAATCATCATGAAAAGACGTACGTTCTTATTGTCACAGATATCTTCTTTACGACGGAGGATGATGCACATGGCGTCACGGTTGGAGTCGATGAGGGATCCGGTGACATCGACGAGGGTGAAGACGGAGATGGAATGGACGTTAACGACGTTGTCAACAAAGGAACTGATGGAAAAGGAGGTGCTGTCATGGAGGGTCAAGTCGAAGAGTCGAAGGCCTTGATCGAATTGGATTGACATTCTTTATACATCTCAATTGGAACAATTAACTTGTTGGATATTATTTATATATAATTCGTAAGCTAAAAAACACTGAAATTATTGCCAAAGAAGTGGAACTAGTGCACCTAATGATTCGATCAATGTCAAGAGACAATATTCTTGTGAAGTGATGAGTTCCAATGCCAAGTCTTCATTAACACAATTCTGAGAGTTCAATTACTCTAAAACAAAATAATATTTACACACTCAAATAAATATTTTGTTTTTCCTTTTATTTTAGAAATTCTATTTTTTTCTGTCAGATAATTAATTTCTCGTCAAATATCTCACTCTCATCTCCACGTTTGTATCCTTAAAATGATTTGGTGGGCTATCTATAGATTCATGATCTATGCACTCAAGAATATTCATTTTTTTTCTCCTTTCCGGTTTGCATGGGGGTTAAGTTGTGAAAATAACGTGATTAATTAGTTTACGAATATTTGTTTGTTTTGTTTTTTTGTCCAATACATGACCATGTGAACAAAGATATTAAGGGAGAATAAGACGAGCATCTCTTTAGAGCTCTTATCATATGGTTGTTTAATTAGGGATTCCGAGTCTAATCCAAAGATCGAGATTGATTATCCAGTCTAAGAACATGTCCAATGGTTCATGTTATTTTGTCATTGTCATAATAATAATTTGATGATGAATAATATAAATTTGCTATAATTTGACAAGATTAGTTCAATGATATCATGATATAATTTAATGTAGTCCTAAGATGAATGATGAGGGAAGTGTGATCTAATTTTTTTTTGAATTTGTGATTTTTTTTAATGTTTGGATTTATATCCAAAATGATGAGTATACAAAAAATAGCAAAGCTATTTCTTGCGCCAAATATGGCACATAATATAATAAAGGTAAAACATAACAAGTCTTTAGCTAGTTCATTGGAAACAATTATTTTGAGAACAATGCTAGTATAATTTGACATTAACAAGTCATTTAGTTAGTCCATTGAACTTGTTCTAAGATGCCAACTAGTCTAGATATTATGCAATAATTTACATATCTATTCGAACTATTCCATTTGAAACGGAACATTCAGCAACTGATTGGAATCAAAGAATAGTACAATATGGAGTAAACACAATATGAACACATCAAAGCAAGTTGGAATCTAATCATCTATAGATGATCAGTATAGTCATGATGTAAATGGTTAGCGAACTAATTTAATTGTCCTGTGTAATCTTATCTCGAGAAAATAAATGGACCACAAAAGGACACACGCGTACCTCAACCAAAAATGAAAATAGAAAAGGAACCAACATGCCCATCTAATGTTCCTCCTGCACAGTATAATACATATCTGCGTCACGAAATTTAATAATATGCATTGAATTCATTTTGTACTCCCAAATTAAAACCTTGACAGGACCATACTGTGGACAAAACAGCTTCACATGTCCTGCTTTTTTTGCACTCAGCCTAATCCAAGTACTCAGAAGCTTTTCCGTTCCTTCTAAGTCCAAGTCCACAACATGAAATCGTTCATGGGCGATACATATTGAACATATCTTGGTTATTTATATCGTGAACAGAATTCGTAGACCATGGGTTTAATTTATGCAATCTGATCATTGTAAAATGTAAACATACATACTCACTGTGTATGTTTACATACATCACAAAAAAATTAAGCTTCGTACCAACGCATTTTATCGGTGGTCACTACGTAACCAGTAATCATACACAATTTTCTTCCCATTTCCGTTATCCCAATTTCCAATCACAAAGGGATGAGAATTGGGATACAACAAAAAATCAAGGCCCATATAAGATAGACCTCGTCAAAAAAGTTTGTAGCACGTGATAATGGATGCTAAAACGGAACATCGAACACTTTTTAGAAAACAAAGCATAACACATGATTGATTGAAATAAATTTAACGTCCAATAATAACCCCCTTAAAATACCAATAATCAAATCCGAAAAAAGAAACCCCAATCGGCACCAACACCATAAATCTTATCCGCCGTCAACTCCTTCCGATCCGATTCGCACCTTCGCCTCCGGCGAGGAGTTCGGCGAGCGCCGCCATGGCTCTCACCTGCATTTCCAACGCAGCGATATAATCAGTCGTCTCATCCAATAGATTCGGCAGCGGAAGTCTTCGGCAACCTGGAATCAGCCGCCCTAGATCCCGGACTCGTCTCTGCAGAACCGGTAACCGCTTCCTCCTCCTCACTCCACCACCACTCTCCGACTTCTTCTGCCTCGATACCGCTGGCGACGGCGTCGATTTCGCCTTCGCTTTCCTATGATTCATCCGGCTAAGCCTCATTCGAGTGGTGAGGATGGCGCGGCTCCACCTCGTCCTCCCCTTGGCCGCCGCGGCCAGGACTCTGTCCGCCGTTTCCCTCAAGGCTCGCGTCCTGATGTAGGAGTTAGAAGCGGGATCCGATGACGTCGAGGAAGAGGCGAGGGCGGCGCGGGAAAGAGAGGAGGTGCGGAGGGCCTCGGCGAGCTTCGACGAATAGGAACGTTGTTCCGTCACCGATCTCCATCTCACTGTACTGTTTTCTTGTTCCGGTCCTCGATTCACCGATTCGAGGATCTTTCTTGCCGTCGTCGTCGTCTTTGAGCCTGTGGCGGATTCCCCGCCGTCGTCGAAACCGGAGATCGTAGAGGCCATGGATCGAGGATTCGAACCGATAGGGTTTGGGAAACGGTGGGAAGGTAAGGATGATGCGGAGAGGGACCTGTATGTAATTAGAATGAAATTGGGAGGTGAGATGAAATTTGTAGGAAGAGTTTTAAATGCAGGTGGGAGGGACAAAAGAGAAGTATAAGGGGGGTGGGGGTGGGGGGGTTGGTTTCTGTAGTATGAGTTGTGTTTGTGAAAAGTGGGTGTGTGGCGATGAAATTGTGATGTCGTAGGGGGAGTTTATGGGAAAAAAAAATGAGGTAAGAGTATGTCAGCGATGTTTGTTTTTCTGGGTGGGATGGTGTGAGGGAGTGGGAGAGGGAAGATATGGGGAAGAGATGTTTAAAAGGGGGAGAAGAGACGCAGACGGGGACAAACGGAAGGGGTGGGGCCCGGAGAGGGTTGAGTGGTGGGGCTTATGCGTGTCTACTGTTACTGGCCGCCTACGCGGCGTTCCTTTTATCACATCTCCATTTTTTATTTTTTTTTTGATCTTTCTTCTTTGCTTTCTATACTCAGTATTTCATTGTCTTTGTGCTTGATTGGGTTCCCTCTCATGTTCAATCACTCCCCAGTCTTGATCTTCTTCTGATTAACATGAATTACACAAAAATTACTTGTCACGTCTACCCGACCTATGTTGGTATGACTAAAAGAAAAGCAAAATTAAGGACACTGGACAATTAGGTTAGGGTTCTTTGTCGATCAATCTTTGTGGTTTGATTAAAGTCCCTCTTGGCCTCGTAATGTTTTTCATCTTCTCCTGCAATCTGCATTAATATTTCAAATCCTGGACATGCGGTTAATTTCCTCTTCAACGTTTGTGCAGAGGCTATAGTATATGCTCTTCTTTGCTAGGATATATCTGTACAGTACAACAAATCTCCCCCTGTACAAATTCTATAGTTTCATATTAATCGGGTCTCGCTGTCTGCGACAAACATTAACAGCATCCTCCTAAACTAATCCCAGGGGTGTGCCACTTCCTGATTGGTGGTTGCTAAGGATAAGCAGATGGAAAGAGAATTGTAGTGCCATTGGTTGAACCTAATCCATATTATATCTCTGTTCAACTCTAATCCCGATGCTCTAATGATTGAAGTCGTAATGGAAAAGCCATTGAATAAATCTGCCCCAATTTTTTTTTTTTTTTTAATTTCTTCGTCAAATTTCATAACTATCAATAATATTGTTAGAACCATTCAATCATGTGTGAATCCATAAATCCGTATACTAAAGGCCTGTGATGTCATCTTTTTTTGTCACAGCCTTCTCTAGGTTTTGTAGGATAGTTAAGGCTACGATTCGAACGATGTTATGTCTATATGGTCAAGAAAATCCTTATGATTCTTTACTTTGTCTGGAGGACATGAGATTGGATGTACTCCTTGACCTATTCCTTTGCCTGTTTTGGTAGTGGTATAGTGGTGTGATGCTGCATTTTTTTATTTTTTTAATTAATTTTGGTTTAATGCATATTTGATTAATAAAAAAGAAACGTGCCAAGATCAATGCCGCTTGCAATCCAATCTGGCATGTCTTGAATCTTTGCTCAATGGTTCTTTTAAATTTTCTCCTTTACCTAAAAGTTAATTTGACTAGGATCGTGAAAGATTGTTAGGTCTCCTTGTTATTATACCGTTTCTAGTCGTGCGCCGACAGCGTAAAAAAAAAAAGCGGGAATAAATGAACAAGGGGGATGAATAAGTAATTTCGCTCAGTATCCCTGCCTCCTCTCAGTAGGTTTACATGAGCTTTGATATTTTCCCATTTCGTCCTACCACCTGACTGTGACCTTTATAATGGGAAGATGCCTTTGTCCATTATTTTAAGTTTTAACTCCTGTTTACCATGTCGACATATCCTTAAAAAGCGTTTTCCGTGTAATACGTGGCTCGTTTACCATTACACGTTATAAAATTCTTTCGCTTGGTGGCTTGATGTAAATCATGTAACTGTAGTAACTATTTATCCATCCCAATTTAATTATAATTATTTATTTAGATATAAGAATTTAACTATGAAATTTAATAAAAAAAATAGAATGTTTTAGAATTAGTGTAATTTATTATAACAGTTAAAATAATATATAATGATTATATTATAATTTGATTTTTTTTAGATTAAAAATTTGTTATTTGAGAAAATATTGTAACGAATTTGGACAACCCGATAAAAAAAAATATTGCAATTAAATTGGTTCGGAGGAAGTAGTATACCTTAAGTAATGCTCCTTCCGTTCTATAAAAAATAGAAGATTTTTTTTAATGTTCTATAAAAATTATAATATTTTCATATTTTAAAAAAAATTCTTTAAAAATATCATAACAATCCTATTTTTTATTTTATATTATATCAAATCATCCCATTATTATTTTTTTTATTTTTTTTAATGACGTTGTATGTGAGGTTTGCAACACTAATAATTTATCATACATATACATATATATATATATATATATATATGTAGATCAAACATGGAAATGAATCCTTGTCGTCTTGATTAATTCTCTGGATCGGACTCACCAGCATCGATCAAGTCCAACTTGCCCGACATGGTGTGGCATTTACAAGTGACAACCCCCCAAATTGTGCTTAATTTGATGCCTTAAAACTCGGAAGATCTATGTATTGTTCCGTCAATGCCTGGTAATTACGAGGACAGTCGCAGATTCCCATGTTTAAGTATAAAGGTCGAGAAACTTATACAAGTTGAAATATTATGTTAAAAGTACTTACGCCAAAAAACTTACGACAGAAGTTGTTTTGAAACGCTGAATTGACTCATTGGTGGGGGATGCAATTTCCCATATGCATATGCTTTTGTACGTTTACATACCTATAAATGCACATATTCTATTTTGCATATAGATCGAAAAAGGGGGAAGAAACAGAAACAGAAAAAGATATCAAGTGCATTGATTGGAAATGTAGTGCCGATCGCTTGATATATAATATGATTAGAAATGTAGTGAGCATATAGTTCTTGTCACGTATCTAAAGTTTTCTGTCAATGTGCATGCTGGGCCTGAAATTGTGTTGGAATGACATTATAAATGGGATGAATGTGCTCGTTCCAGAGTTGTCCTTGGATTATTTTGCGTTAAGTGTGGACAGGTTTCATCCACATTGGCTTGTAAGGCTTCTCGTGGTGACCACTCAATGCACTCATTGGCTTGATTTGATGATTCTATGTGTGTTTTCAACAAGATAGAACCAAGCCGGGGCCTCGATGTTATTGGTATTTCTTAGGATTTTCCTATTTGCTTGCTCTATTCTTCTTCAAATATGATCAATTTTTCGGATTCTGACCCGAGGGAATCGTGATCAATAAACTTGTATTTCGACTATTATTAGCACACAACGCTCGATCTCCTGTATAGAATATTACGTATGTCCTACACTCGTATGGTGCATGTAAAATCAAAAGTAACGCGTATGGATAAAGTATGGATATAAAAGTATAGAACAAAACTTAAAGACACATAAAAAGTCTTACCACATGTTTGGTCTCTTGAGTTTTAGCATGTCTTTCTCAACACATCCTGCCAATCGTTGATGCCGACTGTAAACACATTGTGATGTGTTATATTTGAAAGAACGAGTTTGAATTCGGTTACCTAGAAAATGCAATGTCCAGGAATGAAGTATAAGTAATCTAATACGTCGAAGATCGATCGGTCACGATTAGCCGTTTCTGTAGAGTCGGTTATATACCACAACAGGATGGATATGGATGGATGATCGCAAAAAGTGTGCATGTGGTTTGTTTCCTTGGAAACTTAACCATCAGTGGTTGGGGCCATTTGCATCTGTTGTCACCGTATGAATGTGGGGGCATTGTCTTGGACACATAACTGACCTCAATCGTGACAACTCGATGATCAGATTGTGTTTTTGTTACCTTTTTCGGTGCCTCATTTCCTCGACATATCTTACTAAAGCTATATTGCACCAAGTTCTGCTCCTTACAACTTTTTCTACATTGGTCTATTTGCTTGTATATCTTGAATCCTTACTTCTCTGATGATAATTACTACGTATAGATAATAAACTCAAACAATTTCGTCTGATAAAAAAATCAAAATAGTAAAATATATACAGTCTTATTATGTCTTTGTTATGATACAATAAAAAGTTTTTTTTTTTCGAGGGGTGTCTTATGTTTTTTATTTATTTACCAAACATTTCAAACCATAAAAATAACAAAATGGGAAAACGGATTCGAAGAGAAAAGGGGTGGGTTTGGGTTTGGGCACATGCGAATGGGATCTGTGCAGTGCATACCACACTTTGATCTGTGATGGATGATTGCCGCCATGTCAAAAAGCAAATATACCAGCTCAAACGCTACGTACACACCATGAGTATCACAAATCATGAAAACAAAAGGCTACGTAATTTTTGTCTTCTTGTTTTTTGTCACTCTACAACGGAATATACTCAAAATACAACTTCAAATCATGCAACATTATATTAATGCTACGTTACCCTAGAGGTTCGAATTTCTTGTTAGAAATTTGAACGAGTTAGTAGTACGTATAGCCGGAGAAGTATCGATGTCTAAATGAAATTGGATGTTTTCATAGTATGGTTAAAGTTGGCTGGGCTTAAAATGGATCAATATCTGTTTTAAATATAATTTTAAAACTCAAGAGTCTATTTGTCAATCAATTTTTATGTGGGTTGTAGAATTTTAAGTTCTAAACGATAAACAACTTGAAATTGTTTATTTTTTTAACGTGAAATCCTAAAAATCTATTTGACCATTTTTTTTGAAAAAAAATCCCCTTAAAATTCACACAATTCCTTTTCTTTTTTTTTTTTTTGCTACGAGGAAGAAAAATAAAAAATAAAGCATCATGTTTACACAAATGTAACATCAATAAGCACCTCAATTTTTTTATATAAAAAGCACCTTAATTTACCAAACACTCAAAATAGCTTATTTTTTACTTTCAGTTGTTATTTACCAAACGTTAAAATACCTTTAATTTCACAAAACTGTTTTCTTCCCTTCTATGTCCAAGCACAATCTCTAATTCATTTAATCAATTTCCTCAATCACATCTGACTTATCCAAATTAAACCAAAACGCAAAGCATGAGATATAATTTATGGTACTCATTGCTATAGTTTATGGTAAGCAACGGTCTCTTTCTTAAGATTTCGACAAGATCACAGTCACAGGTAGGTTCGATATCTTCCGAAGATATCTGTAAACAAGATCACATAGCGAGAAAAAAATGGGGGCACCAAATGACTCGTGGGATTCATAGAATGAAGATGATATATAGATCGTGGAATTATAGTTGTGCATTGCTGTCTGTCAGTGCTGCTGCAAGAGCAAGGACACTGTAGTACTCTAATAGACCACACAGTTCTCACAGGAGACGCTAAAAGAACCGCACTGCTCTGGACAATATTGCACAGCAATTCAGATTCTTTGTCAAACTCCTCTGGCTGCATCTTCGTCTTAGCACGTAATAAAAGCAATAACCAAAGACAAGACATGAATGTGCAATATTGGTGCCCGTTCATGGCTTAGCACCTAATACAAGCAATAACCAAAGTGCTTCAATTGGCAAAAAATCTAATGCTCATACCTTTATTTGGCAATGCTCTTAAAGCATACCACACAGGTCTATTGCAAGAGAAAAAATATCAAACATTTCCGATGATCCGAACAGAACAACAGAAAACTCAATTTCCCTTTTCGGACATGTAACTCCACCATGAGTACAAGCACCTTGAAGTAAACCGTTGTTTGCTTCGAGCACATATCGAACCATAATCACTTATGACAACACAGCACATACAAGCCCACATTTGACATAGCGTCCACTTGCGCCTATTGCAATGACAGTCATGCTTAAACGTTTGTAGATAAAAATCACTATCAAATTCAAGTCTAGTTGGTGTTGGTGGAGGAATGCGATTCATCCCTTCTCCACCAACCCAAAAACGAATTTTTGAGGACTTGTTTAGACAAAAATTGAACAAAATGTGTAGCTTCTTCACCACAACATAGTAGAGTGCTGCCACAAGCAAAACGCGAAGCCATTTCAGGTGGGACAAAATGCATTAAGTTGAGAACACGCTCAGGCCACAAAGACAAAGCGGAATGTTTTTTTCGCGCTGTCGGCATCAAGCCATAATCCTCAGTTAGTATCACGATCACAATCAATATCCTATGGAAGTTTAGAACACATAATCTTGACACGCCAACGGCAACCCGTAAAACCCGTAAGCCGGGGGAATAGAACAAGACATCGTGTTTATAACACAGTGTGCTGATCAACAAGCATTCTAAGAATATATTGATGATTTTGACAGCGACACATCACGTACATAGAAGAAGTACAAGACCGAGTATCATTCAAACGGTTTATCAGACCACGATAAGGACAAGGGACAAAATAGATAAAGGGGCAGACCATGTAAAGTCTCATTAAATGTATCAAGCGGTGTAGTTACCCTAATTTTCTCTCCCTTTATATTCATCAATTCAACTGTACACCCGAAACTGAATGAATCGTTTAAGGTTTGCCAGAAGTACTTACAGGATCAACTTGAACTATTGATCTGTAGTGTCTGGTTGGAACTTCTCGCTCCAACAACATACTGCAGGCTGATCTCTGCGGGGGTTGCGTCTGGTTTCTCATCCTCAAAGGGCACCTGAAATGCTAATGACTGGTACAAACAAACTTCGTCTTCCTTGCAATAGTAAACCTGGAAGGTCGTCAAAGTTCATTGGTTTTAACAAACAACACATTGGTCCAAGGACATCTGAAATGAACATCATATTATCATAAGCCTTTTTCAAGCGACAACAATATTTGTGAGCATATATTCCAGTTGGTGCTTCTTTCAGAGAGTCCTAGACCAGAGTTTTGTGCCCGGTTTAAGTCCAAGACACAAACAGTTCATTTCAAAATTACCCATAATAGTAGAACAGATACGCTATGAATAATTTACACTCAATTTAAATCTAGGCAGATAAGCTCATATGAGAAAAGAACACAAGTCTAGGAAAACCCTCCGCCTTTTCTTATTTGAAGTTCTTGGTCCTATCTTCATCTGTCGCTCAAAGCTTAAAACTGTAACAGGTGATACAAATCAGTAACCTTGGTTGTTTAACAAGATGCATTAACTTGAAAAAAACCTACCACAATAACATGCTTAACAAGGTGATAATACCTGATAGGAGAAGTTACATAGAGTCGTACCTTGCAATTAATTATTGCCAATGAAGTTGAAGGAGAATCTCGCCTGAAATGTAGAATGGCGGATCCTTCAGGACCAACAACTCCATCAGAGGGCTCAATAACTACAGCATTTTCAGGTTCTGTTTCCACACTATATTTACTGCGTGCTTCCTGCATATTCAGAGCTAAGAATATTTCATCCATTTAAAAAAAGAGCTAAGGACATTCCATAAAAAAAAAAAAAAAAAGACAGATCTTGAAATATATACTGCCATACTAGATTGCCACAAACATTTTTCTCGGCATCAAACTATGCATACTACTGAGCCCATATTTGGAGATTTTGGAGAGAATGCTCAGAAGAAGAAACACCTTGGAGAAATGGTACCCGTCTGGCACTGAGATCATCAGATGTAAGTTGCCTTCCTTTGCTGCACCACCATTGACAGAGATGATCTTTGTGTCGGCAGATAACCGCTTCCTAAGGCGTTTCATGGTTTTGGTTTTTGGAGGTGGCGGCTGCACGCCTTTCAGCTCTAAAGTAAGAACTTGAGCTTCTCCTTGAAGTAAATCAATGTATCTGATGAGGCTGTTATTTGTATCAGCAATGTATAGTCTACCTGCAAACGTTGAAGATCTATCAAACTCCATTCATATGTTCCATAGAACTGCGGTTTGCACACAACTAATCTCTTTCATTGATGGAACACGAGAGGTGATACCAATTCGATTCCCACCAAAAAAAAGAAAAAGATCACGAAACAAGTCAACAACATCATGTTCAAACTCAGACGTCTTCGGTTTTGATAGCAGCACACATTACACAACATGAAACGAAAATTTTGAGGACTGAAAATGAGCTCGTCATAACCATAGGAACAACTTCACTTGGTCTTTACTGTGTGCACTCTCAAACACTTCAAATTGCACTTGGTCTCTTTACGATACAGTACATAATTAAAAATGAACAGTGAAAAGCTCAAGTACTGCATATCAGAGAACAAAACCAAAAATGGCAACCAAGTAGGCAAGGCATTACCGTTGCCTGCTTGCACAATTCCAGCAGGCTCCGACAGCTGCAAGAATAGAGTGCACCAACTTAGAAACAAGTATCAATGGGATCTCCCTGACTAGGTATAGGTCATAAAGAAATAGAAAGAACAGTAGAACAGCAGAAAAAAAGGCATATTGCACACTTTCGTCTTCTGTTTTGGGCAAAACATTACATGCCAGAACAATCAGAAGAACTTAGACCCTCGGAGTAAAAAGACAATCATCAAAACATTCCAAGCCGAACCAATTCTCAGATTACTGCTCTGACAGCTAGGACAAGAATCAAACAACAAAATACAGAAGCCAAGAACTACCCTCCATGAAGTTTTAAGTACCTTTGAGTAACATCATGTATGAGAGCACTTGCCAAATAATCATTAGTATTGCTGTTCATTTCTTGCCCAGGAAAGAGCTTTTAGAAGGGGGTTAACGTAACCTGTGTTTACTGATATGTTTCTTCTGCATAAGCTTCAAGACCTCCCTCGACACAAAGCATGATAAATGTTGACATTAAAGATATTACTAATAAGCACCTTTCAAAAAAAAAAAAAAAAAAAAAAAAAAAAAAAAAAAAAAAAAAAAGAAAAAGAAAGAAAAAGAAGAAGAAGAGGAGAAAATGAAGAAAGAAAGAAAGAAAGAATGAAAGGAAGGAGAAGACTTTACTACGGGAATTGATAATGCAAGATCCAAAATGATTCATCCAAGGCACATTGTGAGAGGACGACCTTTTTGTCCAAAATTTTTTTTGTGAGAGTGTTGCCCTGTATATATCAAATTTGGCCTTTGAAATATCATCTCCCTTTACTAATAAGCAAAATTGGAGAACAGACTCAGAACACCACCAGCAAAAAAGACAAGCACTTCGAGAACCTCTTATCACTGAAATGAGCAACCGAGAGTGGCAATCCTGCTCTCTCAAAGGGTAACTAAAAACAGTGTAACCTCTAAGATTATGATCTCCAAAATCAGCACACAAACCAAAGGAAGAGGTAAAGAGACATTTCAAACCTGAGCTGTCAACGGTGTCCCATCCTTGAAACCTGCTTTTCCCGTACCAGCTAATGTGCGAACTTGTTTAGTTGATGGATCCAATGTCTTGATCTGAAGGGAACGGTGGAATGATCATTCACATCTCTGTAAGCAGATTTTAAAATTTGATGCCACAGGTATCAATATAAGTGCAAAGCGAACACACAAAAGTTGTATTCACGAATCTAGGACACACGAGTAGAAAAACTTCATATCACTAAGCTTGCAAATGATTGTTGACCATCCCTACAAATGGATCTTCAAAGATCCAACATGCAACAAATTATTTGGCTGCCTAGTTTGGTTATTTTTATCATGTCGTTCGGTTAATCACATTACTCTATATCCTAGTTTTCTATAAAAGGGACGTAGACATAAGTCATAACAGCACAAACATCCTTTATTCAATCAAATAAATGAATTCTCTTCAGAGTTCATTATCATCCTTGTGAAATCAAGGTTTAGTTTGTGGATTCAAGCACACATAACTTATATGAAACAAGTAACCTGCCATCCGATTCTAGGACAGAGCAAAGTAGCAGGCACAGAGAAAATAGCCATAGCACGATTAAACAGGAACGCTAAAACTAGTGTTTGAGTAGAAATTATATTGGCAACTTAAAGACATCTAAGGAATTGCTGAGAATAGAAGATTTTGAAAAATCACTGCCAGAGGCCCAGAACACCACCTTGTTTCCTTCCTCATATACCATTCGATTTTTTGACTGAAGTGTTACCTTATGGTTGTAAGAATCCGCCACATACACTTGACCATCTTGTCCACAGCAGACACCAAGAGGATGCTGAAGTAGCACCTCAGGGCCAGTGCCATCATGGTCACCAAACTGCAGAAACAAGTTTGATACGATATTATAGAGAGAGCAAGCGAGCTACTACAACATATTTCAATGGTCGATACTACAAGATATTTCAACTCAAAAAGCATAAATGTCTTGAGCAATGTAGCATGTTCACCTTAAACAAATTCTCAGAGAAAAATGGATCACCACCAGCCAACAATCTTGAACCCCCTGTTTTGAGATCAAGCATGCGAATGGAGCTACTCTCGCTATCTGCAATGTAGGCGACCTTCACATCTACAAATGTCATCACACAATATATTATTGTTTACTTTTGCAGTAACTTGTACATTTGCAGCAGTTATGGACTTCCAACACAAATAGTGAAATCAAAGCATTACCTGAAGAGAGTGACATTCCAGACGGCTGGGCAAATGATGTACTTGTAGAGCTAGCAGAGACATGACGAGAAGAAAATCATCAGGAGTGCAGTACTTCTAACACATCGAAAAAATAACATACTGAATGAAAAAAGATAACTGGGGGAGGAACCGTGAAAAGTACATGTAGATTCAACATGCAGAAAGCAGGAAACAAAGAAGTTAGACAAAAAATACATTAAAAAGCGCACTCAAGGATGTAGATTCCATAGATATTGGATCATTTTAATCTAACATTGCACTGGTGGGGTCTCAAGAGTGTCCAGAAATTCTATAATCATGAAAATACGGTAAAATGATTTCGAACTTTAATTTGCTATACAGTTATGCAACACTTGACTGCATTCATAAAAAGGGAAAGAGGAAACACGGGAGCAACATAGATAAAACAGCTTGTGCAAAAGCCTTGAAAATCACACGCACACAAACCATACAAGACAGACAGATAATTTGATATGTAAGTGTAACTATGCTATAAAAAGAAGGTTTGATTCATTAACATGGCTTTGAAAAGTCAGCCAAGTTACACAACTACCTTTGTCCATTCAAGTTTCTTTCATAACCATCCCCACTGAAAGCTTTAGTAGTGCCGTCGGATGTGTTGTACTCCCAGATCTGATGCTGTCCAGCCATTGCAATGAACACCTTCTCATTGGCAGGGTCAAAGCAAACATCCCAGGGAGAGTTAAGGAGCTGAAAAGTAAGATTGTAATACGTCTAATGACTCGAAATGTTCGAAGTGTTCAAACCAATAAAAAAACTCACACAACCAACTCAAAAACCCTGAAAAAGGACTAATTCCAAAATGGTTGACCCCACAATAAAAAAACCCTGAAAAAGGACTAATTCCAAAATGTCACTGTAATTGAGACTCACCTGAGATGTTCCTCTCCCTCCCCCTTTGTAGTCAGAGCCTTTAGTTCCGTTGCCAGCAAGAGTTCGCACTCTCTCATCCACAAAGTCAATCTCCCTGTAAAGAGAACAGTAGGCCACATATACAAGCTGCTATTAGGTATGACCACATGAAGGCGAATGCTTAATATCTTACTTCAGGAAAGAAGTTCAATGTAAAAGCTTAGAAGCCAAAATTTCCAGCAAAACAGTACTTCATGTTGCTATATAAATGACATGACCATCAAATCTCCCTTTTGGATATAATTGCAACAAATACGTGATATCATAGTCCAAAGTCCAAACCCTGATTTGGCAGATTTTGAAGCAGCCTGCCAAACAGGTTTTGTAATGGTGATCGACACTACAAAGAATAAAAACTTGTGGATATTTATTTGTAATTTCATTTTATAAAGCTGGTGCAGGTTATCTAAAAGCAAAAGAAAAGTCCTCTGCTTGTCTCAGCTAAGCAAAGACAGGTCCCTGTACATTACTTATCTGAACATCGAAAGGTAAACACCATCATTTTAATTAGGAGAGTTAGAAGTACCTCAAAGCGTGGTTTTCGGTATCGGCAACATATAAGACATTTTTCTTTGTATTGTAAGCCAGGCCCTACAAGTTGAAAACACGACACTTTCCATTTTTACAAGAATCAAGAACAAAATGATTCAACAGTTTGTTGTTTAGCTCTATATGCATGACAACAAAATAAATGACTTTGCATGACTTTTAAGTCCCAACAGTTACCTGGGGCCTGTTAAAGGTGGCATCCTCAAAATTGCCATCCTGTAAACCCTCCTCTCCGCTGCTACCTATTTGCACGATAAAATTTCCTTGTAGATCAGTCACTACCTGCAAATTGATTCAAGGACATAATAAAAACAAACGGGTTAACATATAATGGGCTTTATCATGGGATGCCGAATTCCATGAATTTCTCTCCTCTAAGCTAGAGGATGAAGTATTATTTGCATTGAGACCGAAGCCTAAAAGCATCATCTCATAAAACATTGCATTGAGAGCAAAGGAAGAACACAAACGAGCTTTGTTTTTGTGGGCTGGTGAAGGATGGACACAGTGGGGTAGGGGTAGAGGCATAGTCAGAGTCAACAAGGGAGAGAGAGCTCACAATGCGGTTATGATTACTGTCAGAAATAAAAAGCCTGTTATTTATAGTATCTACTGCAAGTTTCCCAGGGAACTTCAGAGGTGATGTTGGCAATCGTGGATCGTTATCTTTCTCCAATCTTATCGGGAGCTGTCTATTATCCAAGAGCTTCTTTCTGCCATAATAAAGCAGAGCTGCTTCCACAAGATCATCAAGATCCTGAAGATAAAGTAATCAAAAAGCTTTGTGTAAGTTCCGTTTCACAGGAAAAACATCACTAAAAAGAAATAGAAATCACCAGAACCATATCGCTGGATGTAAATGACAAGCAGGCAGAGACTACTAGACATATGTATTGCCTTAAAAAAACATATAGCATGTAAGGATTGATGTTTTATATGGTGTAGGGAAGAAAGCATGCAGATTGCCAAACTCATTCCAACGCATTCTTATCAGGCACTATCCAAAATAAGGGAACAATTAATACCAAGCTACAAATGGCAGTGTTTTACTCCCTCTGTTCCATAAAAATTATAACAATTTGACTTTTGACGCTATTTCATAGCTTCGTTTAATCATTAGACGATAAAAATGAATTTTTTTAAACCCAGGTTATATTACACAACAAATCTATCATTAGTATTTCAGGAGGAAAGCCCAAGAGGAGAGAGTCTAACACCTAAACTGGGTCTGAATAGAATACATATATGAATTGCGCACAAAAAACTTACGCTGATAGATTATTGATAGTCCATATATATTTTACTTTTTTCTCCACGGTCCATGTGATAACAACTTAACTCGGCACATATCCTCAACAAGGGGGTATAACATATGAAAACCTCTGTTACTTCAATGAAAATAACAAATTTCTATCCAAGTTCTGTGAAAGGCAGAGAACAGTAACAGAGAGGCGAAATTGGAAGCAACTTAGTGATTATGTTAACAAATAAGTAGTCGTGTTGAGACAACATAGACTTGCCAGAATGTGAAAATCCTCACAGGATTCAATCTTCATGAGTGCAACCGGCCAAGAAAGCATTACAAAATACATAAAAAAAAATATAATAGGAACAAAGGAAATTGGTTGGTAAAGTACCTTTCTATGACCTTCTCCTGATACTTGTGCAATCAGGTTACCATTAGGTCCAATAATGGCAAATGTAGGCCACGAATTAACACCGAGTTCTCGCCACAAGTACATGTCTCCATCATTTACAACCTAAAATTAGGGAAATCAAATGCTCTATGGGACATTTTGATCAGACAAAATTTCAGTAAAGAGTCTACAGACAGCTATTTTCTCGTCGATATATGTTTAGCAGTCACATATATGGCTACATATAACAGATTACAAGGTATCTTTCATCTCGATCAATGTAAGTAGTTAAAGTTATGATTACATGGAGACTCTGTTTGTTCACATTTTAAATTTGCGAAATTTTGAGAACTTCAAAAGATATTTAGGTTCATTTCCATACGATGTCTTCCTCAGATGACAGGAGTTCTCAGCAACAAAATAAGTAGTTAGAAAAGTGCAAATCAATATTTGAACTTACTGTGGGTAAAAATATAACTCAGCAAATAGTGAAATCCAGACATTCAAAAAGTACAAGCAATGACCATGTCTAAATCAAATTCCTTCTTCTCATGACTTTGTTCCTATTAGATATGGCTATTTCTTTAAGATCATGGAATGATCAAGTCTTCTATCAACAAACGGCATTTCAGGATTTGCTACTCGGTGAGTCACCTGGCTTGCTACAAGCATGAAATAATTTTAAAAACTCTCGTAGACAAGCTTTTAAGCTGATTTTCATTAGGATAATACCAAAATTTTCAGGTCTGTCGTAGATGTTCATGAACATCAATGCAAAGGTAGCTAAATAACTCGAGATTTTTACATAAAAAAAAAAACTCAAGAGACTTCAAAAGAATTTCTTAATACCTATGGGGTCTTTGGCAAAACAAATAATGCATTGGTGGTATAGAGATTTTATTCCACAAAGCGTGAGGGAAATTTTGTATATGCATACAGAAACTCCCTTGCAACTACAATGTCTGTGAACTTTGTACTTACCGGGTGAGTGATGCCATATCTTAAAACTGCATTGCGGATTGCCTCCAAGTCCTTCTCATTATCAAATTTAGCCGAATGAACCCCAACTACAACAAACTACAGCACATAGGAAGCATAAGTCTAAAGAATTTGTGATCAATATGTGTTTCTAGTGTTTATTTGCTCTCTTTTCCCAAACATGAGGGCAATGCTCTTTAATCTAACTGCGGCAAATCAATGGAAATCAGGGGAAAGAGAGATATTCTCCAACCACTACATTTTAAGATTAATAAAAGCAAAAGGAATTAGAAGCAATAAAGTTGATATTTAGCAGCAGTTATACCGGCATGTCTTTATACTTCTTCTCCAAAAACTCAAGATCAGGCAACACATGCATACAATTTATACAACAATAGGTCCAGAAATCCAATAGAACAACCTTCCCTGTTAGATCCTGCGTAGAAATGAGTGAAATATTCTTCAAAAATCAGTAAATAAAAGCATAATTAAGAAAAGATGTTTTATGTCATGCATAAGTTACCAAGGCTATTGACACGCCAAATTGACCATTTTCTCGATGAAATATTTTCAGTAAAAGAGAAGAAGTGGCTCTTTTTAATGATCCACGACTACTGGATATGGAAATGGAACATCCACCAACCAGCCTGGTATATGGGTAAAGCAATACTAACAGTGTCAAGCCTTCCACGGGCAAGTAATATCAGTTTTCATGTCCCTTGTTAACTATTGATAATAGTACACTCTTCATACTAATTTTGAGCTTTCCAATTGGTATCACAACATGACAGCATGTGTGACAACTAGAATTCCAATCCAACAATTCCCATCTGTTTTCCAATGGTATCTAGTGTTCGTCAGACATTTGGAATGTGATGGCCACTGCATAGTCCACGCTTTAAACCCATGAAGGGTATTCAAGTGAGGGAGGTGTTGAGATAATGGTAGTACAGTGAGTGTTCTATGCAATTTTGAGTTTCTAAAAGAAATAATTTCTTCAACCACTCGCATATAATAATCCTAAGACGAAGTTTACCTTGGTTTGTCGCTTGGAACTAAGAAAAGATCGATTCACATTGACTAACTCGGCAAGCCAAAAGCATGCGAGTAACTGAGTACTAATATACCACTGAAATGCTTCAAACTAATACAGTTCTTTTTTGTTGCAGTAAATGCAGATGTGTAACAAGCAGAAGTACATAGACATAGAAGACCAAGACCAAATCACCCTGCGTAACTGGAGTGGTGCAGTATTCAACCAATCAAGCCGAGCAGGAAATTCTGAGACCCTAACAGCATTTCCTCTGAAAAACGTAACAGATTAAATAAGAAAAAGTTAGACTCACATACAAGGAAATGGAGAACTGACTGACATCAACATAACAGCAAAAAGACGAAAGAATTAATCACTTAGTTTCAAGATCAGATATGTAGTTCACAAGCTGTTGGATCCTGTTATACCAAAGTTCACCTACAACAATTTGAAAGCAGCACATCAGTGAATACAGTAAGGCGTGAGAATCAATTAGCTTCAACAGTTGTGCCAACAAGCTTATCTTAAACTAAACAACAAACACTCCCAGATTCTCCACCTAACAATTCCTTTATATTTGCCCCTTGATCACTTGGTTGTATGTGAAACCACCGGATATTGGCAGAATTGAGTATGATTAATTTTTCTTCCTTATCAGTAAAAGATACTGGAAACAAATCAGAGACCCGGGACTTCCAAATTCCATGAGGAAAGAAAACAATGCTTTTCAAGATGGATGGATGCATGCCAGCCAGTCATTAACAGGCAAAAGAATACACTAAAAATAGGAAAATGATGCTTCAAGTCAAGGAAGATGGATACATGAATATGCAATCGACAATAAGAATTCAGTCCAATATCATGCCAAAGGAAACACTTGGAGGAAGACCTGCCAAATACATTAATTATACCTTAGGATAGCATTACCTTCCTTCTGCTCAAGGTTGGGAGCTCTAACTCCAAATATGAGATTCCAAAGAGCTTTTGGGGATGCATACTGCATGGCCTGTAAGAGCAAAAGAATTTCCACATATGGGAAAAATCTCATATACAGAAGTACTCTGATCGTTTACTCATTGACAACAATCTTCTTCTGTATTTTACAAATATGTCTACCTTATAATTTGAGATGGCAAAGAAAAGACATGAAAATGCAATGCCCAAACTAGCGTATCTGAAAGCATCTCTTCTGGTAGCCTGCAACCTGTCCATAAATTAGCTCTGTGTAAAAAATTAACTAGCATGAAATATCCTAAATATTAAGAGCCAAACATACCACCCAACAGCATCTGGTATGTCTTTGCAACATTGTGATATGTGTGATATATGAAACTAAAAAGGTAAACATGATGGGGGAGTGATAAGGGAAAATGAATCTTTCGATATATGATTAAAGAACTAGCTTACCCTCCAAAATGAAAGGCGTCCTGGGCTTCTTTCTTTATTGCTACCAACGAAGCCTGGGAAATGGCATGAATATCTGAAGTTCCCTGCGCCATCTCATCATCTGCAAAGTTTTGTTCTCTTTTAGACATAAATGCTAAAACAGAAAACATTTGGAGAAAATCCAGCTTCTCCGAGAATCTGAACACCTAAGAGCTTAAAACATATCTCAGCAAGGATTGTTATGCATGAGTTTTTAAGCAAGTTAGAACTTAGTTACTCACTTCGAAAGAACTGGAAGAAATATTGATGGTGCACAAGAACAACAAATATTTCCTTATTCTCATAAAAACTTCCTTGTCCATGTCTTGATTACAATAAAATTGACCATGATTCTGGTTCTTGCGATAATATACAAAGTTACAAACAAACAATTGCAATAATATGCAGACAGGTCAATTCACAGTAATTCTTAATTACATACTATGAAGACCAGATCCACCAGCAAGAATATCATCAAGAGAGATGTTCCCTATCTCCTTTCTGATCAATGATGGTCCAGCAGTAGCCAGTACCTCCACTGATAATGTAGTTGTGACAACTATACATCTGCAATAGAAAGCACCTCATGAAGGAAGCAGAAGTAGAAGGAACAAAAGATGCACTTATTAAAAAAAATTAAATGCTAAAAGTGACAGCAACCACACCTCATTTTTGCGGCTTTAGCCGCTTGCAATCCAGCGAGAGCATCTTCAATAACGATACACTAACAGAAATTTTAAAAAATAAAATTGCGATGGTCAAGATTACAACTCTT
Source organism: Drosera capensis (assembly GCA_001925005.1). Taxonomy (NCBI): domain Eukaryota; kingdom Viridiplantae; phylum Streptophyta; class Magnoliopsida; order Caryophyllales; family Droseraceae; genus Drosera; species Drosera capensis. Next base: position 21,055 of record LIEC01011873.1, read on the forward strand.
TTCAACAAGTGTTTCTTCTTCTCAGGTCCTTGACAGACACAAGGTAGAATTGCCGGCGATAAGTTTCTAATGTAAAAAGGGTGATGAAAAAAAAATACAGAAATAAAAAGAGAGTCAATGAAACAGATATCAAGCCAAATAAGTGGCTAACCATACCTCGCTTGGCGGCACATTTAGGATTTTTGACGCAGCTAAAAATATATCTGGGGCAGGCTTTAGATTCTCAAATGCATCAGCTGACACAACAGCATCAAACCTATCCAGAATAGCAAATTAAGGAGTTGTACCAGACTAGCATCTATCAATTTTTATCTAAGCCTGTAGAGCTGCGTCGATAAACGATGATATTCGATAATGGGTATTTAAAATGACATAGGTTACAACAATCGCCACTTAACCATCTAAGTGTGACAATAGTTTGCCTTAGCGGTTGCAATGACAAAATACAAACACCATCTATTCAACTTGTGTCTTCTCTTTTAAAGTTGAAACATCGAATCTAGAAAACAATTAACCTGAGCTTCCAAGGAACTTTTGAACCAACACAATGCTAGAATTATAGGCTTGTAGCTAACCAAATCCACAGTAAATGAATGGCAACAACAAGGTATGTATTATAATGGCATCACTCCACTTGATATACCATGTTCGACTTACAGTGAAATTGGCAATCCAGCGGCAGTCAAATTGGCATCCACTTTGACACGGTCAGCACTGGATGCAACAGCAACTTTTAGCCCAATGGATTTGCACTGTCAAACAGAACTTTTTGGATCTTTTATTTCAATGCAACAACCAAGTAATACTTCAAGTCTGGCAAGTAAATAGCATACCGCAGTCACGAGTTCAAGCGCACCTGGGAATCCAATTCCTGAATTTGGCTTTGCATACTAAGCGTAGAAGACAAGAGGATATATCAGGCGCAAGTGTGATGAAGTTCAAGACAAGATAAAGTCATGAACAGCCAACGGTCTGAGCTAATCAGAAGAACTTATTAAATACCTTGTCAATATAAATTTCAAAGAACCTCTTCTTTGCAGCATCTGTGTCGAAGCCCTGGACACCTTTCACTGATGCAACACCTCCCAAGAAATTTGCCTCACCTAGAAATATAAAAATGTCAAGAAGATAAGAAAATTGCAAATAACGAAATCAGCTATGCATGTCGTTTACAAATAAAAAAAAAACATCTTAATCACTTTATAATCCCCAACAATGGATCATATAGTTTCCCAGAATATCTAGTATGTGCAAACGCAAGACATGAATAAGTTCCCTACAATGGAAGACCTCATTGCCAAGACATCGACCACCCCAACATTAGGCTCAAAGCCGCAGTGAAAGACGCTAATTTCTGTAGTTCAAGTTCAAAGACTAGCAACTTAATAAATTCAAGAAAGGAAAAAACAACAGTCAGTCATTTTTGCAGAATCTTATCGACGTTACTCTGAATTAAACATGGCTACGTAACAGAAACCCGAACCCCTTATTGTGATCGTGTAATGTCATGCATTAATCTCATGTCCCTTTCCCACACACAAACGACAAAACCCTAACCCTATCAACAAAAATATTAGAACCATCGATCAACAAATTCAATCCAATCCAAACAAAACCACGGTTCTAATCGATCAAGCCCTTGCCCTAATAACCGCAATTCGACGCGATTATCCCTTACCAGTACCCATGAAAGGCACAAAATCTTCGGAAGTAACTTCGACTCCCAACTCTCTAAACACATCCACCGCCGCCATTCTCGACGCCTCCTCGCTGTTGCACAACACTCCGTCCATGTCGAACAGCACCGCCGACACCTTCCCCCACGCTCCCCCTCCTTCTCTCTTTCCCACACTCACCTCACTCCTCTCTTCTCCCTCCACTACCTTTATGCACCTTGCCGCCAACGTCGGCCGCCGCGGCACCCACCGCTGACTTCCCACACGCCGCCGATCGTACGCCGCCGAGAAGATCGGGATCGGAGAGGTGAGCATGGTGGTGTGTGAGAGAGGGAGATGAGGTGGGACCCATTGCAGCGCCATTGATCGATCCTCGACCACTGTTTTGGTTGGGGATAATGGAGCCGTTGGGTTTTGTGCTTTGGGGGAAAGGAGGAGAGGGTGAGGGGACGAAAATGCCCTTGGGATTGGGGGATAATTTGGGGGAGGAAAAGTGTGGGTTTTGGGGTGTGTGAGGGGTATAATTGGGAAAGAGAAGAGGTGTTTTGTGGGGTTGGAGAGAATTATCCACAGGGCCAGTATGGTGGCCACTGAATAAGTGGACGTTATCTGGTGGCTGTTTCGCGTGAACTGTAAGCGAAGGCAACTCTTGTACGTGTAATTTTTGGATGTGGTGTTTTGTCGAAGTTGTACGTTAATTTTGTTTACATGTGTGGTATAGTCGATATCTGTCTTGTCATAAGCTACTGCTGAAGTGCGTAGGGTGACTCAGTCCAAAATTTTATTGTTGAAGACATAGTTCACCTTATTAGTTCAACAGAGAAACGATAAAGTTGGGACTTGAAGTAGAGTATAATAATCAGATAATCTAACTCATTTTTCAATAAATAATAGTAAGAATAATTCAGTTTTAAAAAATTATTTAAATTAACCCCTAAACCAATCTTGATGAATAATTTATTTCTTATTTATTTATTAATATTTGATCTATTTGAGTTCGTTCAAAAGCCACAATAAATTCCCGAAAGCAATCTTCAAATTTTCTTAACAATAAAGAATATCCAAATACTTTCAATCAGCACAATGATATTGTGCTGGTCAACTAAATCCTGTCACCAGCAGCATTAAATTCCTGCTGGTGGAGGTGGAGAATAAAAAAACCTCGTGGAATTCAGAAAGACAATAAACTCCTGTCTATCTATGTCCTTTCTTTTATTGGTGAAGTACGCTTGCCTTTCTTCTCCTTGTACCTCCACCGCATATTGAAAGAATTGGACGAATTTATGCATTGGATGGAGTTACAATGTATATGTAATCAAATATGAAGAATTGGTGTCATTAATTCTTATTCATATTTTAGACAATGTTCATGTACCAAGCGTCTTAATGATGTACATATACCAATGATGCATCTAATAATTAAGATCACCTATATATAGGGATTACTAATGGTGTTAGAGTGTATTGGTGTAAGTTTCAAGCATCTCTGAAGTTGCAAATCAGATTCTGGGTTTGAGGATCGAAAGGAACAGAAAGGACAAAGTGTTGAAGCTATGCTAGAAGGAGTACATTTCTAAGGTGTTGCAGAGATTCAACATGGAGAATGCTAAGCCAGTATCTACTCTTTTTGCGGGAAATTTCAGAAATCTTTCGATGCAAGACAATCCAGAATCAAAGGAAGACAAGTTGAAGATGTCAATGGTTCCCTATGCTTCTGCAGTGGGAAGCCTCATGTATGTTATGGTCTGTATCAGACCAGACATCTCTCATGCAGTGGGAGTTGTGAGCAGGTTCATGTCTAATCCTGATGTTAAACACTGAAATACAGTCAAATGGATCTTAAGGTATCTTGCAGGTACAAAAAATCTAGCACTGTGCTACACATGTAATAAAGTTTTGACAAATACAAAAGATCTAGCACCAGCTTGCAAGGTTTTGCAGATTCGGGCATGGCTGACGATGCTGATAGAAAAAAGAGTACAACTGGGTACGTGTTTACTCTGGGAAGTGCAGCTATTTCTTGGGCTTCAAGATTGCAAAAATTCGTTGCACTATCAACAACGAAGGTTGAATATATTTCCATATCAGAAGTATGTAAAGAATTGATTTGATTGAAAGGTCTACTATGCTAGCTGGGGCATAAGCAGATTGGGCACAAGGTACACAGTAACAGTAAAAGTGTCATTCATTTAGCAAGGAATTCAGCTTATCATTTACGAACGAATCATATTGATGTGAAGTACCACTTCATTCGGGATCAGCTCAAAAAGGGTACATTCAAGTTGGTGAAGGTTCATGCCAAGGATAATCCTCCAGACATACTAACCAAATCTGTTGTTGCTGAGAAGTTGAAGTCATGTGCGACTTGTGTTGGACTTGCAACGTAGATGAATGCAGTGTTGGACTTGCGACATAGATGAATGCAAATCGCTACCACAACCACTATGCTTGGAGATGGAGAATCGGTCCCAAATGGAAGATTGTTGAGAAAGTATGACAAATTCATGCATTGGATGGAGTTCCAATGTGCATGTAGTCAAACATGAAGAATTGATGTCATTAATTCTTGTTCATGTTTTAGACAATGTTTATGTACTAAACGTCTTAATGGTGTACATGTACCAACGATGCATCTAATAATTAGGATCTCCTATATATATGGGGCTACTAGTGGTGTTAGAATGTATTGGTATAAGTCTCAAGCATCTCTATAATCTCTTTTCAAATAGTGGATTGTCACCATTGTTTGCGGTGATCGTAAGTTTTTCTTTCGATACTCGAATTTTTCACGTAAAAATATCGTGTATTCTTTTATGTATTTGTGTTTGTATTATCGATTCTTTTACACAAATCATTAAATGTTGACTCCAATTGATAAGATTCATTTTCCTTGATCAATCAGAACTAAAATTGGATAAAGCGAGTTATCCTCATACTCCTAACCCAAACATAATGTTTTCATCAATCAATTACTGCAATTATCTAATCATGAATCAAAACAACAATCACGCTATCATTTCCTTCCAAAAATTATGACACACTATGCCTTTCTTGTGGTGATTATGATCATGACGCACCTTTTTGATTTCAACACCAGATAATCAATCTCCTTCTTTAAGGTGGACCGGATACTAATGGGTTGGTAACATATGCAATCGATCAAAAAGCCCACTATAGGATTCCCCCCCGCCTACGATTAGACTATATTTAATTCCACAGTTTGAGCATAAAACCCATCTAGATTTCTCATTAACCCGACATTATAGTTTCTATACTATACTTTCAATCCTCTCCAACCTCATAATGGAGAAGCTCAAATTCAATACCTCGTCAGCATGGATTGTCTTACTATTAAGGATTGCGGCTTCTGTTGTGGCAGACGAATGCAAAGGTAACGACAGTGATCCATCAAAAGTCGCATACACGATCACTGTTTCGAAATCAGGTCAAAGTAACTTCACGACGGTTCAGGATGCAGTCGATTCCATTCCTTTTAACAATGATCGATGGATAAGAATTCACGTCATGTCAAGCATATACAAGTACTCTCACTAAGCTCTAAACTTCATCAGCATATGCAATTTTTAACTGGGGTGGCTAACTCTTTTATGTAGTGAGCGTTGATGCTTTCGAATTTCCAAATAATGCTTGTAGCAAACTTCGACTTAGACTTGGGCGTACAGGCTGTTTGAGATGCCTTCTCGAGAGGAAACCCACGAGGCAGTTTAAGCCCCATGTGATTTTGATGATTTGGGAAGTGTCAATTATCTACTTAGCGTTTTGGTCATTCTGTTATCTCAATTGATTCCGATCAAGTTACACGTCTTAATGCCCTGCATAATCAACGAGTTGGTTGCGCATTGTAAAAGAAACTCTAACAAAGGTCACGCTTTAGTCTGATATAATATATGCTCGATGAAAGTTGAGCCATCTAGGTTCGTCATGTTGAAAATAACTCAACTCTATAAACCTGGAATGGTAGATCTAGAGTCATAAGGCTAAACTTTCATCGAGCATATATTATATAAGATTTACTAAGAAAAACACAAAGCGCGACCTTTGTTAGAGTTTCTTTTACAATGTTTGTAAACCTAAGCAACTGACTAAAGTAGTTAGTGAAATATGACTAGTAACAAACCTAAGTAATTAAGTTAAGAGTCTATGATCATTCTATTAAGGTAAACGTGGTGACCTAGTTAATCAAAATTTCCCTCTGTGGTTTGAAATTTCAAAACTACACTAAAATCTACATCTATTTTTCACTGTGTGGTTAAAGTTGGCATCTCTTTGTAGGGAAAGAGTAGAAATTACAAGGGACAAACGATGCATAGTTCTCGAAGGACAAAGCAGCAGCAACACTACCATTACAAATGACCTCTCGAATACCACGTTCGTCGCGTCTGCTGATAACTTTGTAATGAAGAACATAACCATCGAGGTAAACAAACTGAGCTCTGCTTCTCTTATTCAACTGCATCACAGTATCTAAGAATAGGCTCCATCTTGGCAAATATTGGGCTTACAAAATATGCCAAAGGTTGATAACATTCAGTTGTAATTGTATCTACTACCAGAGTTCTATGCTAATGTGATCTTACTGATACATTTGTCGTCAGAACACATTTAGACAAGGAGCTGCCGTAGCATTACGGGCTGGTGGCGATAAATGTTCATTCTGGTTTTGCGGTTTTGTCGGATATCAAGATACTTTATGGGATGCAAGCGGTCGTCATTATTTCTATAGATGCTACATAGAAGGAGCAACTGATTTCATTTTCGGGGATGGTCAATCAGTATACCAGGTTAATACATGAGCTAGTCCGTGACTTTCCATTCATTCAGTCCTGTTATCTTACATCAGTTTAATGGACTTTCTTCTCATCTTGCAGAATGCGCACATCCGATCATCGCACCCTGGATTTATAACCGCACAAGCTCGAGAATTCCCAGATGATGCAGGAGGTTTCGTGTTCATTGGAGGTTATGTTTTAGGAAGTGGTCCGACCTACCTTGGAAGAGCCTGGCGACCATATTCGAGAGTTATATTTCAAAAAACATATTTTGCGGACATTATTGCTCCCTTAGGATGGAATGCTTGGTTATACCCGGGGCACGAGTAAGTTCAACACGAAACATTCTCTTCCCCCTAAACTAGTGATTTCATTTGCATCATATCTTTCCGACGTTATTCTCACGACTACTCCTAAAATATCCAGAAGAAACTTTACATACGTCGAGGTAGATTGTAGAGGACCTGGTGCTAAGATGACAGGAAGAGCGCCGTGGATGAAGAATCTTACAGCGACTGAGATGAAAAATTTCAGGACATCAACCTTCATCGATCAAGAAGGATGGATCGCCAAGCACCCATGAGACACTCTTAGTTTACTTTTTCAACATTCGTAGTTGAAGCTTAGGTCTAATCATGTAACAGTATATTGTAACGGATTTGACTCAAAGTGATCTTCCCTGTTTTGATATGAGTAGGATTACTATTTATGAATCAAAGCTCTCATTAAATATTCATTTGACGACTAACTCAGGAAACACAGATTAATGATTATAGAAGGTGAATTGAACCAAATCCTGCAAATGAGGTTATAAAGTTTTTTTTTTTTACACATTATGACCTAGATATCCTAACCTGTTATGTCATACGCTAAATTGCAAGAAATGATAATATTGTCGAAAACTAAACAAATTTTCCTCGTAAAAACATTGTAGCGTCAAGCGTGCGCTTGAAGCCCATCGCTTTGTTCCACAGCGCCTCACTTCATCGCCGATTTTCTTCTCCGGTGGTTTCCTCCGGCTCCGCCGTCGGGCGACTCTCCGGCGCTCATTCCGGTGAAAGTTCGAACTCTCACTTTTAGGTTTACGCTTTTGTATAATAGGATTAGAAAATTACGTGACCGTTTATTGTCATAATCGATTCAGTTGTACTTTTGTGAGTTCCTTGATTGGATAGTCCTGCTAAAATCTTAGATCTCAGTTCATTGGTGTCTCGGTTCATTTGCGAGTGGATGGTGGAATCGAGATATGTGAAAGGAATTATTGATTGATTGGATTTGTTGTTGTGTGTGGCGACTCTGAAAATTTGGTATGGATGAGAAATGTAGTAGCCAGAAAAATTTGGAGTGTGAGATGGTTTGGCAAAGGATGAGCGGTTGACCGGACAAATTAGACAAACATGGATCTGTTTAAGGGAAAAGGTGAAGGATTTAGCAAAGTGTGAACCGATAGTGAAATAGATGTGTTGTGATAGTAGAACACGCTCACGTCGAGCTATTGTGCAATAGTGGTAGACTTGTAGGACAGTGAAGGCATATAATGCTAGTGGTTTGCACATGCTATTAGGTTTCAGGAGATGGATAGGAAGTTTGTAGCATCAGTTCGATAACTGATATGTGATTGCTGGGTTGATTTTTTTTTAAATTTTTTATTTGAACAAAATGTTTGATGTCCATGTTGAAGGCGGTTATTGTTGTAATGTGTCGCAGTGGACCGCTTGTCTGAGTTGTGATCAGCAGCAGCATGACGCTGGCGAATTTCTTGATACACCATAATAATTTTTGTTTTCTGTGTTTACCTTAGTTTGTGTACCGCTTTATTCTGATATTGTGTCTAATGCTTTGCACCTGCCACAGGAGCATTTATTGATAAAGATGCTCCATCTGTTTTCTGGTACAGCATGATGAGGTTGGTTCTGACTATTGATGAGTTCTTGCCAACTTCTCTTTGTAGTTGCCTCACTCTGATCTCCAGTCTCAAATCTGATATGGAATAACACTTCTAATATTCTGGACTTCATTTCCGGCATGCCCTCTATTGTGTGGTATTCATCCTAGTTCCATTTCATCTTTGCCATTGTCATTGAAGTCTAGTTCCATTTTAGCTTTGCCTTCTAGTGTTCTAGTAGAGGGGAGGCAATCCAGGGTGGTCGGACCATCTTCCAGTGCCGTGGTAAGGCCTAGGCTGATACCTAGGGAGTTATGTAGATACTAGGACGATACTTATATTAATGATTATAGATGCTTGGCAACACCTCATTGGAAGTGGAGATTCTTCGAATAATGTTAATTGAAAAACTAATGTCAAGTAGATTGATCGGACAGTCTAGGATTGCCGAGGTGGCTGCGTAGGGACTAGGACATTTGCCGCCTTATCATTCCCCATGTGTTGCAAGCCATCTAGTACTGCCTAGCACCTAGGGCTTACTCACCACTCTTGCGACGTTTCAAGCCATCTAGCACCACTGGGCTTGGTGCTAGGAGGCTAGGACCGCCTTTCAGAATTTGCAAAGGAATTGACCCAGGCCACGAACCTTGTTCTCTGAGGTGTTTTCCCCCCAATTTGGCCTCCTCACCCTACCAATTCTGTCAGAGCACCATAGTTATGTTATTTCTCACGTATGTGTATATGGAGCGCTAGGTAAGTGTATCTGGTAAGATACATGACTTCGGTGTGTTATGATAAGTTTGCTCGAAGCCATAAGTTTGATGAACATTTTGACTTCCTGATTTAGATATTGCTTATGTTTTATGCCTTCACTTGGTGACACTCCATGCAATGCGGTCTATGACATGGATACTTCCTCGACACAATAAAAGATGTTCCTCTCAATTTTGCAATCCAAACTTGACATTTTGTTCTTTGCAGAATGCCGTCGTCCAGTCCACTCAGTATGAGTCCAGATTCATAATGGCTCCAGCACGACACTATCCAGGAGGTCATAAACTTGAAACTATGCCAAAGTTGACTGCAGAGGATTGGTTGCTAATCGGTGACAGTTCGTGGGATGTTGAACGGATACAGATTAACAAGCTTCGTGATGGATCTCCAAGCAGCCATGGAAATGCTTGCATCTGACTTCTCCCTGTTTTAACTGAAAAGTTGGGTACTTGGTAGTCACTGAATTCTAATGATTCTTCACTGTATACTTTGTAGTGAATCTACAGTGTCCAAGGAACTTGCCACTAGTAATGTTTTCAATGATGCTAATCTGGTGGCGATTGTATAATCTTTTTCCTTGGTTCGGCACGCATATATGTATCATCTATGAACTCTTTCAGTAAAGTTTCAGCAATGGTAATCAAAATCAGCTGTCCAACATAATAATAAAACGTGACATTTTAACCAGTGGAACAGTCAAACCGAGTCACCTTAGTGCTCGGACATTGTCATTCAGTTTACCAATCTTCATATATGAAAACCAACTTCGACCACAAAAATCGAGAAAATTCATCATTCGAATACAAAACATTTTCAAACTTTTCAAAAAATTTGTTTGGATGATTGTCAAAGTGTCACCTGAATCTGGATTGAACATTGAAAACAATTTTTAGATTACATGATTGTTACATATTTTATTTAATTTTTCAAAGGATTTTTGTAATTCAAAACTGTAACTGACTCGTTCATTTCCCTCCCACTCTCCTACAATTTCTCAAGCTCACAAGTTTATTAACTACCCAAAACTCTACCACTTTGATCACTCCAAGCTAGTCTGCTAATTGCTCTCAACTCTCTTCATATCACAACAATGCAGACTCTCTTTATCTCGATCGTCCTGCTAGCATTGCTCGTGCCTGCTTTGTCAATCGTAGATGAATACGCTCGACCACTAGATTCTGTAAAGGTGGATTGCGAGGGAACAAGGGTGAAACACACGATCACGGTCACGAAATCTAGACGTAGTAAGTACCACAAAATCCAGGAAGCGATTGATAGCGTGGATGCATTGAACACGAAATGGGTCAAGATTTACGTCATGCCGGGAGTATACAGGCAACGTGATACCTTTGTCACTCTCTTTCGTCTAACTGGATTATACATATGATTAGATGTTAATGGATAACTAGTTTCCATCATGAGTATTGAATAAATATCTGAAGTTTGTTTCTTGGTTTCTATCAGATTACACATTTGTCTTTTGTTGTGGTATGTTACTTATGACAAATTAATTGCAATTTTTCTTGATGAAGAAGCAATAAATGACCTGCTAATTAATCCCTTGCTCCTGGTTTCCCCATTGTGCTTGTGCTATGGTGAATAATACAATCATCTTGTTGTGACTGTAACACTAATTTGTTCTCAAAATCATGTGTTTCAACACTAATTGGTAGTAATCAAGCGTATGATCGCCATTATGGTTTCTTAGTTGTCTCTAAGGAACATCTCATATAGAAGTTGCAGGTCTAAAGATAAATGTGATGATAAATTTTTGCTCTTATGAATTGTATACCATATATCAGCAAGAGACCTTATCTTCATAAGGTTCAATACTAGAAAGTGGCACAATGTCTAAGCTTAGATGATACATTGATCTTTACTGTTTATTACTAGATTTTACATTTATCTTAATGATAGATCTATGTCAAAGACACTTTCTCTCTGTGTTCAAATGATGGCAACCAAAACGAAACAAAACACTAACTATTCACCATAACAGGCGGCGCCACACACTAATCTAGGAAGATCAACCATGAGGGCAGCGAAGTTGTGTTCTATTCATACCTTCTTGAGACGAGTATTGTTGGAACCGTGACGTGCTTTTAGGAATTTGGGGTGTGTTTCGAATTTGAATTTCGGGTATGAAATAAAAATTGTTAATTTTTTTTTAATTATAATAAAAAAAGAATTATCCATATATGAACACTTTTATCAACGGAGCGTGGAGTATAGTGGGATAAACCTGTGTCTTTATATTAGTGCTCTAATGTGCATCTAATTGGTTTCTGCTCTGTCTTGATTCACATCGAACCTTTGTAACAGATTCTCTCTGTTATCATTTGATATGAAGTAACGAATTCGCGCTTTCCTTATTGCAGGGAGCGAGTACAGATCCCCTGGAACAAAACATGTATTCTTCTTGAAGGTCATAGTCGTCGCATCACTACCGTTACTAACCCAACTAACAGTTCAACTTTCTTAGCCGCGGCTGACAACTTTGTCGCCAAGAGAATCACCTTTGTGGTAAAGAAGAAACCAATGTGGTTTCTGTTTACAACATTTACTTTTGTATTCGGAGACACCGTCGTCGTCTAAGCAATTTATCTGAATTGATGTGTTTGATGGCAGAACACGTACAGAGGAGGCCCTGGTAATGCTTTGGCGGTTACAGGGGACAAAGTTTCTTTCTACCATTGTGGTTTTAAGGGATTTCAAGATACTGTTTGGGATGCGCTCGGCCGTCATTATTTTCATCGTTGCTACATCGAGGGAGCAGTTGATTTCATATATGGAAATGGCCAGTCCGTATATGAGGTAACATGTTTTACCAAAAGTATTGCATCTTATAAGTTAATTGTTTACCCGAAAGGGTTCATGGCGCACATCTGTTTGATTTTGTTACATTTTTTGTACAGAAAGTTCTCATAAACTCGACTAGCACTCCAGGATTCATAACAGCACAAGGCCGAGATGGACCTAATGAGACGACTGGCTTCGTGTTTTTAAGTTGTTATATAGCAGGAACTGGTCCAACCTTTTTTGGACGAGCGTATCGTCAATATTCAAGGGTCATACTCAGAAAAACATACGTGGCTAACATTATAGATCCCCGAGGATGGGACGCTTGGAACTATCCCAATCATGTGTAAGTCCAATATCTTATGTTTGCTTTTGTCATGCAAGTCTGTTCTCTCTTTGCCGCTTCTCTACACTATACGCTAATAATTAGTAGGACCTATGAAAAATAAGCTTGAATGAGTGAGTGGACAAGCGACAATGGTCAAGAAAACCTTTTGAGTGAAGCCCTGATTTTCGATGATGGTATAAGCCATTTTTCACTCTTTTTGCAGGAATGATTTCACATATGCTCAAGTCGATTGTTTCGGGCCTGGTGCTAATACAACCGGGAGAGTTCCATGGACGAAGACTCTTACTAAGGCCGACGGGAAAAAATTCAAGGTGTCGACTTTCATCGATCAAGATGGATGGCTCGCCCGACAACCATGAAAAGTTGATACAGTTAATTTTTTGCTGATCCATATCGAAACATAGGCAATAATTGGCATGTAATGATGCCCGGTTAGACTCTGGACAGGACAACATTTACTATGTTCAAGGGTTAACTCGTTGAACATACATCGTTTCCTTGGTTCTTTCTGATTGATCATTTTAATGTCAGTACTGATAGTAAGAGTTTAACTCGTATGTAGTGCAAGAGTATTGTGTGGTTTCGCCTATGGCTCCTGTCCAGTTTGAACTCCAGTAACCATTTTTCATATTTTTTTTGGTAGAAATAAAACCATGTTTCTTACACCTTTGACATAAAATTAGCCTGATGAGCTCGACCGGGCCGCTTAGGTTGTCCAGGCTTGAACGTGGTGTCTCTCGTCCTCTCTGGCCATTTTGAACGAGGTGTCTCTCGTCCTCACCTAGGCCTTTCGTTAACAAATCTGCATCTGTAATACATCTACACAGCCGTCGATATCATCGCTGCTCCAGCATCGGATCGATCTCATCTCTTTTGACGACAATGATCCAGCTTCTTCCTTCGAGTCAACGGGATTCTGATTTCATTAACTCTACTAGTGTGTCGATAAGACACAGCACTCACGGCAGAAGAATGGCCTCATGTGATGAGAACCTTTTGAACATTACTAGTGTAACTCTACTCATATCAGTCTTCTGAATAAATCAAGTTTGACCGAGCAACAAGCGAGGACAAGAAAAACAGATAAAGAACATTCTCTGCCATCAAAAAAGAAAGAAAAAATAGAGGTTCTGTGCAGTAATACATCATCATATCATCACGTTCTGCGCACTTTGGTGCAATCTATCTTCCACATGTGGTGCAGCGACTGTTCATTACGGAATTTTGTGATGCTGCTAAAGGACTGATTTCCACATGCTGAGATGCATGCTGTTTCTTGATCCACTGCTCAGACCTGATTATTACGGGATGATTTCCCCGTTTTCTCAATTGCTTGACAGCTACTTTCCTTCCCCACTTCGCTTAGCTCCCAAAGCACAGTCCTCGGAGACGTATGAGTGAGCTGAAAGACATACACCAATAAACCTTTAAATGCGATGAAAGACAGTGATCAATATACATTAACAATATATTCATACAAACTCACCATGCACTGGAAGCTGCAGAAATCGTAGTTCCTTCCCGTACAACATTGTCCATTCACGTCAGTGCTTTTCACCGCACTATACACGTCTCCAGCCTCAACATGATGAACCTGTAAAATCGAAATTAATAGATGAGTCAAGAAAACTATGTAAACAACATATGAGTGTTGCGGTTCTCTAATAGTCACCAGAATTTTTGAGCAGTCAAAATATGCCATTAGATCATCGACTTTGGCAGTTTTGATTCTGCCATTATCATAGTGCATCTGCGCACACGCATACAATGTTAATGCATATGAAACAGAAGAAAAGAAGAGGTATGCATACAACAAGAAAGAAGGGACGCTCACTAAAACACAGCCATGGCTAACTTGAACGCAACTAGATGCAAGGCCACCACCAAAGCAGACAGTGCAGTATGAAGCAGAGCAACGCAGGCAATACTTGTCCTTATTGACATGATCTGAACATCTATTCGGAGAACTCACATCGTGAAACTTCAGACTAATGCCTAGAATCAGGGATTTCAGCCACTCTGGCACGTTATCCAGAAATTCAGTCTAAGCAAAAAAGAAAAAAAAGAAAAAAGAAAAGGGATTAAATAAAGGATCAGAAGCTACTACATTGAGTCGTCACAACTCACGAGGATCTTGAGTTTCTAGTGATGCAAAGAACCATAGATAAAACTGACCCATTTCTAATACACTCAACATGCATACGAAAAAATATCTAATCATACAAGACACGTTCCACATTAGCATAGGATGAACAAGAAGAATAATAGCAAGAAACTCATTTGTTATTCAACATTATCGTAAGGTCATACCCATTTGTTATTCATTCAACGCTCCAGTACACTTAGTAATGTTGAAAAATAACACTTTAGATTAAACTTCACGCAGCAATATAAACCAGAGTTGGGATGCATGCGCTCTGAAACCGTGCAAAGGAAGTTGTACCATGATGATCTGCATGGTTCACTCTCAGTTTTAACCCTTTTGCAGCGGCCACAATGCGTGACTTGACTTGGATCAAGATTAATTCAGCATTCTTGTTCTTGCTTTGATCTATGTATAAGTTGGGGCAGGGCAACGAAAGGATCACCTCCATTCAGATGCATACAAGGACGGGTCGATATAAAGAAGAATCGCCAAAACATCTAGCAAACATATGCAAAAACCAAGTGATCAAAGGGCATCATAGGTATATCTACTCTAGCAAGTTAGAACTCAAACCAGCATAGTGAGAGAGGTTCCTCAGAACCGAGAGCATACCTCTGAACCAGGATCTTGTCGGGTATCTCTTTGCTCTGCTTGAAGATCTAGTTGAGCAATTCTTTGCAGATCTGATCCCTGAAGCGCCTTTGTCCCCTTCTTTGACTAATGCTTCCACAAGGTCTTTAAGCTCCAGGGTCTCTTTCTGATCATCGAGCCGCTTGCACAAGTCAGTAATTGTGAAATGACAGAAACACGCAGCACTAAGGTTCAAACTTTATGTGTCACATAGAACCGCCAGATCAAGCAGTGGACGAATTCAAACAAGAACAGGCTTGAACAGCCCATGAAACAATTGCTGTGGATTTTCAACCACGAGTTAAAGCTTATAGTATTAAACACGCATAAGATAAAGGGAAAATAACTTGCTGAAAATAACTTCCGCATTTTCTGGTGTATATCTTGGGCTTGGTGAATACATGCCAGCCAGGACATTCCCAGCCCACGATAGAAAGTGTATGCAAGGGTGAAAGACAAGGACTAAAATCTTCATTAATGCATAAGCATAGTGCGTTACAGCCCTGAAAATAAACCATGAATGGCTAATACATTAGGCTAAGGCATCCAAGTTACAAGCTTGAAAGAACCATGCAAACGATACCACCACCAACATAGACAAATATTCCACTAAAAAGGACAATCTGCCATAAAAGACTCCATTCTGATGTCGCATTGTCACGGAGCACATAAGCTCATCCATTCATGTAGTTATTTTGAAACACTAAAAGAGCACAGCTCTATTGTCCAGATACACTGTTAAGTCGCTTCTCAGTTTCTGAATCGAGACGACCAACGCTCTTCAAGATGTCGGAGAACTCCGATGTAGAAACACTGTCTTTCTCCTCTTCGAAGTGAGTGAGAAAAGAATTCACCGACTCTACTTCCGGAAACCATGTTTGCTTTTCAGACATCGCTTTGGACGCACCGGCTTTTAGATACTCCAAAAAAGAACGAACATCCTGTTTATTCAGGTAGAAATTCATAAACAAGTTCATGGTTCTCAGGCTCAGTTCAGTTCCCCTTTTGGAAGCAGTCTCCATCAGCAAGTTGGCCTCAGCGACCATATAACGGCTGAGGTATGATACAAGGAGGATATTAGGAATCCTGATATCGTAGTTTACAGCACCAGATTTCCACTCTCTAAAATACTTCTCCAGGCCATCAATGTCTCCAAGCTTGGAGAGAGCCAACAGCAACATCAAGTAGTTCAAATTATTCGGCTTATTAAAGGTCTTCTTCAACGACTTCCATGCTCGCTCAAACCCATCTTTATTAGATGTAAGACCGTACAACCTAATTAAAGTGTGGTAATATTCAGGATCCTTCACATTCTTCTTTTTCTCAAGCTCCTTAAGGACCACATTTGCCTTTTTAACCGCACCAGCATTGACATAGATGGTTGCTATGTTTCCATAGGTGAACCAATCAGTCAAAACATTCTTGGTCTTCATCACATCAAAAAGTCCCTCTACTGCTTTCAGATCCTTGGTGGCAGCATAGCTGTTTATCAAATGATTATATGTATGCAAATCCGGTAGAACTCTGTTTTTCTACATTTGTTCGAAGAGTGAAGGAACCTTCTCTGGCTTACCAGCATTCAAATATAGGGACATCATGTTGTTGTAGTTTATAGAATTTGCATGTATGTTAAGTTGCCTCATCTTTTGGAACAACTCTTCCGCCTTCTCTGCCATATTCTCACAGCAGTAGCATCTGAGAAGCGCACCGTATGTTTTTTTTCGTCTTTCCTGTACTTTGAAGGCTATTGAAATATTCTTCTGCAGCAGCCACCCCAACTGTCTTCGCAAGAAGGTCGATACGAATGGCAGCATCAGTATTATTCAATTGAGACTTGCTTTTTTCCATCGAATCCATCCATTCATATAACTGAAACAATTACAAAGACCATATCAAACGATTAAAACTCAACAAAATAGGTAAAAACAAAACAAGAAAATGCGACTACAAAAACCCAGCCATAGTTGTAGCGCAAAGGTTCAAGCTATCCTGTCTCATCACTCTCTTCCCTTCAAGCAATGCGATACTCGCATCTTACTGACCTCATCAGAATTACAGCCATTAGAATGAAGTTTTTTCCCCCTCCTCCTGGGGCAATGAAATTCAAGCGTACAAAACACCAACAGCTATAGATGATTCACAAATTTAAAAGAGAGGCCACGACTCAGTGCAACAGACGCAGAATATCAGAGGCTAATCTGGACTGCAAGACCCATCTTACATGATTTAGCAAAACTTTAAAGGTCAAATTAAAACTCCAAATCGATGTGGGCATATATGTGCTTTCTGTCAACAACTTACACTTGCAGAATTCTCAAGTCTCAATAATATTATTATAAGCTATACATGAGTCATGACCGAGCAAGGAAGTAGAGAGCAAGTACTAGAAATGAAATTTTACCATCCACTCTTCACAAACCATCAACAATGCTAAACTGGTGACCATGGAGAATTTGCGTGGGTGGTGGGTAGCAGGAGGGGGTGGGACTTCATTCTAGTTTGTTGTTGGTCATAATTAGATACCAAAACTTGAAATTACAAGGTTGGAGAGTGGTTAATGATCATGAACAACTGTAGTAACAAAGACGCCCAAACTATGAGACAGGACATCATTTCAACAGAGGAGGACCAACTAAAGCAAAAGCTGCTAAGCAGACAAGGTCACAAGTTGGCTCTTTAGGACGAAGGAGCATGTCAAACTGTCGATAACATCAAGAAAGTTACCTATTGATATCCATAATGCAAAACAGATCGAACACATATGCGCACTAATTTGAGAGGTGCTCACACAAGACTCGTGAAAAGAAGGTACATCTGAATAAGCTTCATATATTCACTAGTGACTAGACCATTAGACTTTGTGGACAAACATTCTTGTGATAATTGATCCACCTGAAACAAACTAAACTCTTTGAGACATTCAAAATAATTGATCGACCTCTCTGCATTCAGCATCCTACTATGTTTCAATCTTCACCTCAGGATTCAAATAGCAAACCCAATATTGAATACCCTGAGACATAAATCCGCTTAATATAGCATTGGGATTCACCATCATGCCCGTCCCAATTTCAAACAGCAAAGAAAAACACAAATCATGACAATAACAATACACAATTCTCCTATATGGAGAACAAACACAGCTCGCATCACTACTCAAACCCCCACAAATCCAACACCCATTCAACCTCCCAAATTACACCAATCGACAAACCCAACATTAAAGAGCTCAAAAATCTCACCTGAATTGCGTGATCATACTTCTTCAGCTTCCGAAACCGATACACGCACCCAATCACGAGATACTCTTGAAATTATTCCCTTCCTTCACCCACTCGTCGAGCATGTCGGCGAGTTTCGCGTCGGTGCCTTGCATCGCCATTGCCACCAGTTTCCGGCACAGATTCGTCGCCTCCTTTTTCTTCGTCGCTGTCGCTGTCGCCGTCGATGAGCAGAGCCATCTCGTGGCCGCCGATGAGGTTCGTGAGAGGATCAGGCGAGCGGTGTTGGTCGCCATTGTTAGGGTTTTAGGAGAGAACGGATGACTGACTAGGGAGTGTAAAAGAGTGGGGTGGTGTGCGACGTCGTTTTGGGTTCTATCGGCTCGTACCGTAGTTTTTTCTATCACTCCAATATAATTTTATAATATTATATAGTTTTTAAAAATCAGTCATTCACTATATTTCTTATATCCATTTTTTATATCAATTTTTAATATTGGTTTTCATATTTATTTTCCTATTATAAATTCTAATATTAATTTCTAATATACTTTTTGTAATAGTAAACATTTAAATAAATTATTTAAATAAAAATTATTTGTCAAAAAATTATAATTAAATATATTTTTTATTATTTGAAATTGATATTCCTAATTTCAAAAACATTATTTTCAATAATTATTATTTTTGTAGTATTTAAATAGCATAATTGAGAATAAAAAAATTAGATAATTACCCATGAGGCTACTTTTTCAATCTTTTTTACTCAAAAAACAATCAATTAATTGTAATTAGGTAGAAGATCACTGTTCAAATTTTTAAAAAATCAATATCAAAATTATACTTGAATCTTTCAATAAATACATCTCAAAAAATTCTTAAATTATTCCCCATCTTTACACTCCTACTCGTCTCGCTGTCGTCCTCCCTCGTCTCCCCACTCCTTATCTTCCCCATCTCTCTCGTCATCGCTCATGTCGTCCGACACCGTCATCCTATCGTTGTCGACGTCATCGTCTAGACATGGTTTCAAAAGGGATGAGACTAGATTGGTGCGAGTAAGGTTGGAGGCGTTTGTTTCGGGGAAGATGATGATCGGGATTGGGTTGCAGGCTTTGGGCGATGGTAGGTTGGAGTTGTTTCGGATGGAAATTGTTTGCTCTTGCTCGATGTCTTCTGGTCCGTTTTGGTGGGTTGGAGTCATCGGGTGTTGGGGTTTATTTGACGATAAAGGAGTACAACCGATACAGCTATAATTCCGACGAAGACGTACTTCAATTTTGACAATTCCGACGAACTGTAATTTTGACGTTGATTGGTGGTGCGAGGAAGTTGTACGTTCGTGTAAAATTTGTTTTATCCTTAAATATAAGAATTACCACGGCGTACGTCATCGAATGATTTAAGTTGTACTCCTATATAAATTATTGTACCTCGAATATTGAACATGTGCGTTTTGGGAAGATGAAAAGAAAATAACTGATTAGTTTTTAGGAAGGGAAAGGAAAATGAAAGTTTCATGGGAAGACAAAAATGACATTACAATATGTGGGAAATTGTAAAATCTTGAAAACGTAGTCTTACATGTAATTATCTCTAAAAGTATATATAGGGAATGATGTTATGGTTTCCTAGAATTGGAAAATTAAGAAAGGGATATGGATTATATAAACATAGGATGGGGATATTGAATTGATTAGACGTGCCATTTTTCGTTCAAATTTCCTAAATTTGAGGATTTGGAATGGATTCGGGAAACAATTGCAAATGCTCTTATATGTATGAAATGATTAAGAACAATTGTTTTACTATAATCTATTGCTTGTCCATACATCGTACAGTATATGATAAAATGATGTGAGTGTCATGATAATAAAAATATTTAATGATAAATAAATAATTGAGATTAAAACTACATGATTGAATGATTGGGATTTAAACAAATATATCATGTCACATATTTATTATGTCCTTAATTTATTATCGGCTGATGGAAGCAGTATTAGAAGCTGCTAATCAGTATGAGCAAATCCCAACATTTTTTGAAAAAACAAAAAACAAAAAAGATAAAAATCAAAAAAGAAAATAAAAAAACAAGTCTGTCTATTTTTTAGTTTATTGTGACTCAAATGGGTGCAACCAAAGTAACAACTCAAGCACAATGGTCATAAAAGAAAAGGAGGAAGTGACTGAGCAAGAAAAAATATGTAGAAAAAGAAACGCTTCTACTTGATGCCAAAACATTACGTATCGCTAAGATGTGAATAAACTATAATTTTCATTTTAGATCAATATCGAAAAAACAATAAGTAATCAAAATGAGTAGAGTTTGACAAAAGTAATTATAATTGTTTTCTTTATACAGCATTCCCAATCCTACGAAAAAAAGCATTAAGTTGCCAAAAATGGATCTCATATAATCTTTTTGATAGCAAAGGGGAAGACCAAGAACCTCCAAGTTGATCTTTTTATACAAGATCCTTTAATTTAATATTGTATCTTCTTGTATTCATGAACCCAGGTTAATTATTTAGTTTCAATCTCTTTAAAACTGTTTCTCTTAGCTGAATGTTTTTCTGCTTAAATAAAAGAATGATGTGACAAAGTTTAACTTAATCTACCTCAATATCTTTTGGTTCATCTGTTTAGTTCAAAAAGGTCCAAACAATAGGAGAGATCCAAATACTTACACAATTTTTAGGTACACATGGATGAAAATATGACTTGGAAAAATGTTATAATTTCTATATTCAGATAACTAATAGTATTAAATAAAATATTAATTTGTATACACGATAAATATTAAAGTAATTTTGTAATTAATAATATTAATTGTTATTTTTATATAAAAAATATTATTAAATAAATAATATATATATTGATATGATTCAAATAAATAAATAATATTTATATTATAAAATAATAAAAATAATTTATTCAAATAAATGGATATTTACCGACAACACACTTAGTTGATCAATCTGACCAAAGTCAACACTCATGCACGTATAGTAGGGTACTAAAATTCGACAAAGCGAGGGTTCAACGAGGGTTTTAGAACACCATACGCAAAACCCATTCTCTGACATTTTTGCCCTCGCCTCCATCGCTCGCTCTTAGAATCTCATCAATGGCGGTGGTGTTGCCTTCTTCATCACCACATCCCCTCTCTTCTCACACAACAGATTAGCAATTCAAACTTCATCGGAGTAATCGAACATCATCGATTCATTCGAATTACCTCATGTTGAAGTTACTTTCCCACTGTCAGCGACTCCAAAGCTTCAATTTGATTCGTGATGGGGCTAATTCGAGGGCTCCATTGCTGCGAGTTATTACGAGTTCGCTCAGATGTCCGCCTCGGTCTAACCCTAACCTATCGTTTCGGGTTTTCTTCTCCTCTGATGGCTCCGACCCCGTCGAGGCGGAGGCGGCGGGTGTGAAGGCTGTTGTTGCCGAGCCTGCTGATGGAGAATCGGATTCGTCGGCCGCAATGGTTCCTGCCGTGTTTAAGCCCGAAGATTGCCTCACGGTTCGCTCCTCCACTCGGGATTATGTGGTTTGGAGTTTTGTGATGTGAAGATTTGTGGCTTGGGAAAATTGAATTTTGATATTCAATTTGGTAGAATTGTGATGTATTAGGGTTTTCAAGCTGTTCGGGTTGGTGTGTTTGATTTCTGTAGATATTGCATGATAATTTATGTGCACTGATATGTTGATATTAAAAATGAGATTGATAGGATGAAGGGGGGGGGGGGGTTTGGAAAAAAAAGTTGAATGTAATGTCATACTTTATGGCATTTTGATATCTTCTAGTTGTTTGGTTCGTGTATTATATTTATCAGGCTATTAATCATTACTGAATCAGCATAGAATTCTCGAATCATCTGAATCGGTGTGATAATAGTCAGTTGATTAATTGGAGATGTGGCTGGCTTTGTAAACCATGGGTTCCGTTTTAAGTTTTGATTGGAAATATTGGTTCATTAGCTATACATCATGACCTTGAGTAAGGAATTATTAGTCTGTTCTGCCACACTATGGAGATGAAAATATGAAGTTCTAATCGGTGTGATAATAGTCAGTTGATTAATTGGAGATGTGGCTGGCTTTGTAAACCATGGGCTCCGTTTTAAGTTTTGATTGGAAATATTGGTTCATTAGCTATACATCATGACCTTGAGTAAGGAATTATTAGTCTGTTCTGCCACACTATGGAGATGAAAATATGAAGTTCTAATCGGTGTGATAATAGTCAGTTGATTAATTGGAGATGTGGCTGGCTTTGTAAACCATGGGCTCCGTTTTAAGTTTTGATTGGAAATATTGGTTCATTAGCTATACATCATGACCTTGAGTAAGGAATTATTAGTCTGTTCTGCCACACTATGGAGATGAAAATATGAAGTTCTAATGCTGAGGAGGTTCAGATGTTTATGCATAACATAAGATTTTCTCATTTAATTTTGAGGTTGGCAGTGCCTAGGTTTCTGGCCGACCAAGAAGAAGTAAGTAATGTCTTTGCCTTTTTGATTCGGCCTTTACGGTTAAAATGCTAGCACTGATTGCCTTGTGATATTTTTGAAAATAAGTGATTAAATTATAATGTTACAATTAGGCAAGGTGCATCTCATGGTTATACAAAACAGATATGGAAAATATGAAGAAAAGACCTGTCACACAAAGAAGCAAAAAAGTTGTATTGAAGGCACGAACATTAAAACCACTAGATTACAGTATGACTTTGAATTTTGGAGTTAGAAAGAAGTCATATTCGTCTTCTACAAGGATAAAACATCATGCTCTACTTTTTGCCCATCTAAGACAAACGACACAACTTTTCATTGCAATGTGAAATGATGTTTGGCATCCATTTTCCGGTTCGAATTATCAAAGTTGTGTCGATATGGTTGATAATGCTGTCCTTCTATTCATGATAATCTCATAATCGGTCCTTTTTCTTTTTGTTGTTTGCTTCTCCAGTTGTGTTTATACTAAGTTATCTATACTTATTGAAGCTTTTTCTTGACAGGTTGTAGCATTGCCTTTGCCGCACAGGCCTTTGTTTCCAGGATTTTATATGCCGATTTATGTGAAGGTATGGAACTGTGAATGAAGTATTTGTACATGATCAACTATTTCTGATGTGCCTTTTATAACCCCTTTTGCATTTTATTTGGAAGGAAAACGGGAAAATATAATCGGGAATCAGATATGTCATACTTTTTTGAATGATTGGGATTTAAACAAATATATCATGTCACACATTTCTTATGTCCTTAATTTATTATCGGTTAATGGAAGCAGCATTAGAAGCTGCTAATCAATATGAGCAAATCCCAATATTTTTTGAAAAGAAAAAAAAACAAAAAAAGACAAAAATCAAAAAAGAAATTAAAAAACAAGTCTGTCTATTTTTTAGTTTATTGTGACTCAAATGGGTGCAACCAAAGTAACAACTCAAGCACAATGGTCATAAAAGAAAAGGAGGAAGTGACTGAGCAAGAAAAAACATGTAGAAAAAGAAAGGCTTCTACTAGTTGATGCCAAAACATTACGTATCGCTAATATGTGAATAAACTATAATTTCCATTTTAGATCAATATCGAAAAAACAATAAGTAATCAAAATGAGTAGAGTTTGACAAAAGTAATTGTAATTGTTTTCTTCATACTGCATTCCCAATCCTGCGAAAAAAAGCATTAAGTTGCCAAAAATGGATCTCATATAATCTTCTTGAGAGCAAAGGGGAAGACCAAGAACCTCCAAGTTGATCTTTTCATATAAGATCCTTTAATTTAACATTGTGTCTCCTTGTATTTGTGAACCCAGGTTAATTACTTAGTTTTAATCTCTTTAAAACTGTTTCTCCTAGTTGAATGTTTTTCTGCTTAAATGAAAGAGTGATGTGACAAAGTTTAACTTAATCTACCTCAACATCTTTTGGTTCATCTGTTTAGTTCAAAAAGGTCCAAACAATAGGAGAGATCCAAATACTTACACAATTTTTAGGTACACATGGATGAAAATATGACTTGGAAAAATGTTATAATTTCTATATTCAGATGACTAATAGTATTAAATAAAATATTAATTTGTATACAAGATAAATATTGAAGTAATTTTGTAATTAGTAATATTAATTGTTATTTTTATATAAAAATATTATTAAATAAATAATTTTTTTTGAAACAATTAAAATAAATAAATAATATTTATAGTATAAAACGAAAAAAATAATCTATTCAAATAAATGGACATTCACCGACAACACACTTAGTTGATCTATCTAACAAAGTCAAACACTCACGCGTATCGTAGGGTACTATAGTTCGACAAAGCGAGGATTCAACGAGGGTTTCAGAACACCATACGCAAAACCCATTCTCTGACATTTTTGCCCTCACCTCTATCGCTCGCTCTTAGAATCTCATTAATGGCGGTGGTGTTGCCTTCTTCATCACCAAATCCCCTCTCTTCTCACACAACAAATTAGCAATTCAAACTTCATCGGAGTAGTCGAACATCATCGATTCACTCGAATTATCTAATGTTTAAGTTACTCTCGCACTGTCAGTGACTCCAAAGCTTCAATTTAATTCGTGATTGGGCTAATTCGAGGGCTCCATTGATGCGAGTTATTACGAGTTAGCACAGATGTTCGCCTCGGCCTAACCTTATGTTCCAGGGCTTTTATTAGAAATCTTGATTCTATGTTCCAATCTCATGTTTTCAAGGAGATTCCAAGAAAGCTCGAGCTTTTCCTTGGGTTCTCCCATGTCAATTTTCGATTCTTCCATGGCACAAGTCTCATTAGATTCGTCCATTCACATCACCAATTCAGGGTTAGAAAACCGCTTTCACCCACAAACAAAACCAGGGAGAAAAGGGTCAAGTCATTGGAGAAGGAACCTGGTGCATCTAGGGTTTACATGAGGGAGATCACTGTAAAGATTTCAAATTTGCTGAGATTCTCGTCTTGGGATTCTGCCAAGGAGGAGCTAGGCAGGATGCAGTTGAAGTGGGTGCATCTAGGGTTTACATGAGGGAGATCATTGTAAAGATTTCGAATTTGCTGAGATTCTCGTCTTGGGATTCTGCCAAGGAGGAGCTAGGCAGGATGCAGTTGAAGTGGGATTCTTTTACTGTTAATCAAGTCTTGAAGACTCACCCACCGATGGAGAAGGCGTGGTTGTTCTTCAAATGGGCATCTAGGTTGAAGGGGTTTAAACACGATCAGTTTACGTGTACCATAATGTTGGATATATTCGAAGAGACAAGCAGGATATCGTCGATGAAGCATGTGTTTGAGCAGATGCAAGAGAAGGGGATCAAGATTGATGCCATTACGTATACCTCTATGTTACATTGGTTGTCGAATGATGGTGATATTGATGGGTCTGTGAGGATGTGGGAGGAGATGAAGGAAAAGGGATGTTATCCCACTGTTGTCTCTTATACTGCATACATGAAGATTCTATTTGATCATAATAGAGTGAATGAGGCTATTGAAGTTTACAAGGAGCTGCTTCGATCTGTATGTTCACCTAATTGTCACACTTACACTGTCTTGATGGCGCATCTTATTGATTCAGGTAAAAATCTTCACCAACTTTTGGTGATGGGTTCATCATTATTATCGTTTCAATGTTGGTTTTCATTTTACATCGAAATGCTTCCATTTCAATTAAATTTCTCAAATCTTATCTTCATGGATTTATTGAACACAATTTGAACATCGCTGTAAGCTTGTAACTATTTATGATATATCTCATTAAGTTTTCAACGTGTCATATGCTTCTCAACCTTGTGCAAGGAAAAAAAAATTCACTTACTTTTTTATCTTATGTTCAATTATATATCTTTCAAATACGTTTTAATTGAATTATTTAAAAAAAGTTGATATTTTTTTAACCTTTGTGAACTTTTTCAGTGAGATAATAAAAAAATATTCACTTTTGATGGCATGATAACGATAAGTGTAGTTGTCTTTTGAGCCGTATAGAATTACTTATAACTGATTTTTATTTTAACATCAATTTTAACTCATAATTTAACTCATAATTGAAGGATTATTTTTATGATTTGATTTCAAATTATAGATATTACACTAATTATAGTTCATGATTGAACTTAATATTAAAAATAATAATTTATCCTCCCTTTAAAACTCAAACAAACAAAACAACTAAAAATAATTATTAATCGTATATCTTTCGTTTATTCCGAACAAACACACAGCCAGAAAAAACATTTTCCATCGTTTTACATTGAAAAAAGGGTTGTCATTGTTATCGGCCAAACTCCTCGCCGGCAACGACGACAAAAGGGTTTCATTCTTCGAGCGATCGGTGAAAACTCGTTGCTATTTTCTTTCCTCGTAAGGTACCTTGAATTCTGCTTTATGAATTGACGGAGAAATTGATTGGTGTGAATTTGCATCCATGATTCTATGTTCCAATCTCATGTTTTCAAGGTGATTCGAAGAAAGCTCGAGCTTTTCCTTGGGTTCTCCCATGTCAATTTTCGATTCCGCCATGGCACAAGCCCCAATAGATTCGTCCATTCACTTCACCAATTCAGGGTTTTCTTTTCACCCACAAACAACACCAGGGAGAAGGAAACTGGTTCATCTAAGGTTTACATGAGGGAGATCATTGTAAAGATTTCGAATTTGCTGAGATTCTCGTCTTGGGATTCTGCCAAGGAGGAGCTAGGCAGGATGCAGTTGAAGTGGGATTCTTTTACTGTTAATCAAGTCTTGAAGACTCACCCACCGATGGAGAAGGCGTGGTTGTTCTTCAAATGGGCATCTAGGTTGAAGGGGTTTAAACACGATCGTGTACCACAATGTTGGATATTTTCGGAGAGACAAGCAGGATATCGTCGATGAAGCATGTGTTTGAGCAGATGCAAGAGAAGGGGATCAAGATTGATGCCATTACGTATACCTCTATGTTACATTGGTTGTCGATTGATGGTGATATTGATAGGGCGGTGAGGATGTGGAAGGAGATGAAGGAAAAGGGATTTATCCCACTGTTGTCTCTTATACTTCCTACATGAAGATTCTATTTGATCATGATAGAGTGAAGTAGGCTATTGAAATTTACAAGGAGCTGCTTCGATCTGTATGTTCACCTAATTTTCACACTTACACTATCTTGATGGCGCATCTTATTGATTCAGGTAAAAATCTTCACCAACTTTTGGTGATGGGTTCATCATTATTATCGTTTCAATGTTGGTTTTCATTTTACATCGAAATGCTTCCATTTCAATTAAATTTCTCAAATCTTATCTTCATGGATTTATTGAACACAATTTGAACATCGCTGTAAGCTTGTAACTATTTATGATATATCTCATTAAGTTTTCAACGTGTCATATGCTTCTCAACCTTTGCAAGGGAAAAAAAAATTCACTTACTTTTTTATCTTATGTTCAATTATATATCTTTCAAATATGTTTTAATTGAATTATTTAAAAAAAAGTTGATATTTTTTTAACCTTTGTGAACTTTTTCAGTGAGATAATAAAAAAATATTCACTTTTGATGACATGATAAGGATAAGTGTATTTGTTTTTTGTGCCGTATAGAATTACTTATAACTCATTTCTATTTTATCATCAATTTTAACTCATAATTGAAGGATTATTTTTATGATTTGATTTCAAATTATAGATATTACACTAATTATAGTTCATGATTGAACTTAATATTAAAAATAATAATTTATCCTCCCTTTAAAACTCAAACAAACAAAACAACTAAAAATAATTATTAATCATCTCTTTCGTTTATTCCGAACAAACACACAGCCAGAAAAAACATTTTCCATCGTTTTACATTGAAAAAAGGGTTGTCATTGTTATCGGCCATACTCCTCGCCGGCAACGAGGACGACAAGAGAGTTTCATTCTTCGAGCGATCGGTGAAAACTCGTTGTTGTTTTCTTTCCTCGTAAGGTACCTTGAATTCTGCTTTATGAATTGACGGAGAAATTGATTGGTGTGAATTTGCATCCATGATTCTATGTTCCAATCTCATGTTTTCAAGGAGATTCGAAGAAAGCTCGAGCTTTTCCTTGGGTTCTCCCATGTCAATTTTCGATTCTGCCATGGCACAAGTCCCATTAGATTCGCCCATTCACATCACCAATTCAGAGTTTTCTTTTCACCCACAAACAACACCAGGGTGAAAAGGGTCAAGTCATTCGAGAAGGAAATTAGTGCATCTAGGGTTTACATGAGGGAGATCATTGTAAAGATTTCGAATTTGCTGAGATTCTCGTCTTGGGATTCTGCCAAGGAGGAGCTAGGCAGGATGCAGTTGAAGTGGGATTCTTTTACTGTTAATCAAGTCTTGAAGACTCACCCACCGATGGAGAAGGCGTGGTTGTTTTTCAACTGGGCATCTAGGTTGAAGGGGTTTAAACACGATCAGTATACGTGTACCACAATGTTGGATATATTCGGAGAGGCGAGGAGGATATCGTCGATGAAGCATGTGTTTGAGCAGATGCAAGAGAAGGGGATCAAGATTGATGTCATTACGTATACCTCTATGTTACATTGGTTGTCGAATGATGGTGATATTGTTGGGGCGGTGAGGATGTGGGAGGAGATGAAGGAAAAGGGATGTTATCCCACTGTTGTCTCTTATACTGCATACATGAAGATTCTATTTGATCATAATAGAGTGAAGGAGGCTATTGAAGTTTACAAGGAGCTGCTTCGATCTGGATGTTCACCTAACTGTCACACTTACACTGTTTTGATGGCGCATCTTATTGATTCAGGTAAAAATCTTCGCTTGTGATTGTCCAGTGTCTATCTTTGGAGGTTGCAGTAAACTAACAGATGGCAGAAGCCCTCTCTTTGTTGTTTATCCTCGAGGAACTAGGCAAAGGATTAGATGTGTTGTGGACCGTATTACTAACTATTTGTGCTATCCTATGTGACAAGCGGGGTTCAGATTTACTTGCATCGTAATTCACTTGTAGGGGTATTTATCTTGTTGGATCATTCTGGTTTTGTTGAAGTTGTTCTGTTTAAGCTATGGAATATGATGTATTTCTCAATTACGAGGACTGTGAAAATTGAAAAGGGATAGCTTCAATATCTTTAGAGGTTAGTGCTGTTTACTGTCTAGATGCTTGAGTAGGAGTTCCTACGGATATCTGGAACTGGCATGAAGTGTGGTTAAAATGTTGTCTTTGGGTTCTTTCAGGGAAGACTCAAGAAGCTCTCAGACTCTTTAGCAGGATGAAAGATACTGGTGTAGAACCTGACAAAGCTACGTGCAATATACTTGTTGAAAAATGCAGTAAAGCTGGAGCAACATATGCAGTCATCCAAGTGCTTAGTTTTATGAGAGAGAACAAATTGGTCCTGCGTTATCCTGTATATCTTGAGGCACATGAAGCTTTGAAAAAGGCTGGCAAGAGCGACCATCTTCTTCGGCAAGTCAATTCTCATATCTTTATACCAGACAGAGGTGCTGGCGGGATCACTGATGCCATGCAAGCTGCTCAAGACCCCAATTGTGTGATTGACAGGGGCCTTTTACTAGTATTTCTGAGGAAGATAAACTTTTGTGGTCTTGATTGCTTGCTTACTCAGCTTGCCAAGAAGAATGTAAAGATAGAATCTTGGCCAATCACGACAGCCATCGAGGAGAGCTGTGCCAAAGGAAGAGTAGATACTGCCTTACTTGCCTTTGATTATGTGGTGAAAACAAGCATTGATATTGGAACAGGTGCATCTCTTGCTCTGATTGGGGCCTTAATCAGAAGAAATCAATTTGCTCAAGCGGTGGATGTAGTTGAACAGATTGCCAAGACTGGAAGTTTTTTGGAAACAGATTCAGCTTCTCTTTTAATCTATAGGCTTGGATGTTCCAAGCAACTTGCTTTTGCTGAAAGGACATTCTATATGTTGCCTGATGACTTAAAGAACTGTGCCACTTATACTGCCTACATTGCCGCCTGTTTCTCGGCTGGAGATCCAGATAGGGGAATCAAAGTATATGAGACTATGAAGGGGCTAGGAGTTCAAGCTGCAGCTGGAACTTATGATGTTCTAATATATGGTCTTCAAAAACTTGGCAGAATGGACGAAGCTAAGATTTACATGAAGGAAAAGAAATATCAACATAAAGGAAGCTATTCTTCAGAGATCTCGGTTTCAAGGGATAGAATCTGTAACCTCTTATTTGCAGTAGATATGATTCCATGACAATTGGTCATAGCTCAGTGTTGTTTTTTAGGAAGGGAATTTCTGATACGTCTATTAGAAACTTGAATTTTGCCTAAATATAAACTAGAGAACTTATTCATTAACCCAATCGTCAATTAACTAACAGCTAATCAGTAACAAACTAACGGAATAATAATAAACATAAAGCTAATACTCCTACAAAATAGAATTGGCTATCTAACAAATAAGAATAATCAAATCCTAGAAAATAGGACATCAACAAATTGACTCAATCGTAACATAGATTAGCAGTCTTGATGCATCAACACTCTCTTCCTGGATCAAGAGCTGCATACTCCTAGCTTTGCCCTGAGAAATTCGAATCGACCAGCATAAAATGACTTAATGAATATGTCTGTAATTTGGTTTTCAGAACTGCAGTACGTCAGCTTCACCTCACCATCTTGCTCCACTTCTCTTAAGAAGTAATATCAAACCTTAAGATGCTTTGTTCTTCTATGAAACACCGGATTTCGTGAAATGGCCAGAGTTGCTTGATTATCCACATATATATCTATGCCTTCTTTTTGCTCTAAATGCAAATCATCCATCAACTTCTTCAATCATAATGCTTGATTAACAGCTTCAGCAGCTGCAATGAACTTGGCTTCCGCTGTTGACTGAGCCACTAACTCTTTCTTCTTTGAACTCCATGAAAAACATCCTGACCCAAATGTTAAGCAGTACCATGAAGTGCTCTTCATATCATCTAGTGATCCTGCCCAATCACTGTCGGAATACCCTTGCAACTTGAACTTCTTAACCCTGCAGAATTTGATTCCATATGAAGAAGTACCTTTTAAATACCTCAACACCCTCTTTGCAACTACCATATGCAACTCACTTGCACATTTAAGAAATCTGGATAAGACACTTACAATAAACATGATGTTCGGCCTGATTGTTGTAAGATACATAAGACATCCAACCAAGCTTCTATTCATCTATAGATTTGGATCCATCTTCTGAAGTTTTTCTTTATGAGCCATTGGAGTACTCACTCTTGCACTCCTCCATGTTGAATCTCCTTCAAGTATTTCTTCTGAAAAATAAAAATTTCATTACGAGACTGCCTAACTTTCATTCCCAAAAAGTATTACATCTCTCCAAGATCAGTCATTTCAAACTTTTTCATCATCTCTTGCTTAAAAGCAGTTATCTGAGCATTGTTACTCCCGGTCACTAGCATATCATCGACATAAAGAGAAACTACCACTAAGTCGGATACTAACTTCTTGACTTATAGACATATAGAGTAGATTCACTCTGGCTTCAAGACTCTGGGAGCTTGTCGTAAGCCATAAAGAGGCTTTCTTAGCAAATAAACTTTCTCCTGCTGGCCTTGTGTGACGAAGCCTTCTAGTTGCTCAACATAAATCAGCTCCTGTATCTCTCCATTTAAAAATGCATAATCTTGCTCCACAGCTTCCCACAGATCAAAAGCCTCAAGATAGGTTGCATCTTCACAGCCCATGCTTGATAATTTTCTCCATCAAACGTGGGTGGAGCAAATGAGAAAGTATTCGATCCTGCGTCCATCGTATCTTCAGCTTCTATGAATGAAGACACACCTCTCGATCAATCTCACAAGTCACTCAGAGCCCCTTAAGATGAAAGAGATTCTAATAACACTGTTATTTTTTAGGAAAAGAATTTCTGCTACGTCTATTAAAAACTTAAAATTTGCCTAAATACAAACTAGAGAACTTATACATAAACCCAATCGACAATTAACTAACAATTGATCAGCAACAAACTAACAGAACAATAACAAACATAAAACTAATACTCCTACAAAAATAAAAAAATACACTGACCATCTAACAAATAAGAATAATCAAATCTTAGAAACTTAGAAAGTAGAACATCAATAAACTGACTCAATCGTAAAATAGATAACCAGCCTTGATATATCAAGGCTCTGGTACATCCATTTGTGTGATTGGCAAAATTCATGATTTCTATAGAATCCTGCTGAATGAGAAGAAAAATCAATGAAGAAACTTTTGCTCACTTTCATGCTATACCTAAGCTGAGTGGGGCTAACACAAAACTTTGAGGTAAACACGTGTTCCTTTTTATGATCATAGAGACTAATCAATTGGTGATTGCTACTTGAGCTCTAGGGTGGTGGGTGATTACGCTCCAACCTTCATTTCTGTTGGGACTCTGTAGTATCTGATGATTACCTTTTGCTAATCATAATTATCAAATTCTTGGCATCGAAGAAACGTTTCCGTTTAATTTGCAATAGGAAATCAAGTGACCTATTTGTACAAGTTCTATAGAGGAGCTCTGTTTCGCGTCAAATAGGTACTTATTCTTTGTATTGTCGATAGGAATCTAGATACGTGGGCAACCTTTACTGTGTCTCATCATCTGTTGCATCTTTCCTAGAATCGTATCTTTATCGTTTAAGAATCAGATTGCATAATTCTCTTCAACTGTTGTTTCCCTGTTGGAACTGAATGATTCTTTTAAACATAATGCTAAGCATAGGTTTCACTTTCTAAAAACATCCGGGGAGAGATCAAGCATATATCATGTCGATGTCCTTATTGATTTGGTTCTACGATATGCTTGCCTCTCTTTTGCTGTAGAAGATTAGTGGCGTCTTAACTGGTCCACCTATTGTTCGGTTTTGCATCTGATGCTCATCATTATTTCTAAGTTTATTTCTAAGTTTGCTCGTCGATTTGTTTTGATTGCTCGTCGACTTGCCACTAGATGATGAACCGTGAAGAATTTGTTTTCACTTCCTCGATTCCGTGATTAAAATCAGGAATGTGACTTCCACCTTCACCCGGATCAGATTTTCTGCTACGCGGCTGTTGTTTTCCTTGTGTAGAGTGTGGAACAACTACAAGCAGTTCTTACATACATCATTTTCATACGTTGCTTGAAGATTGATGATAGGACTGCTGCGACGGTGTACTATACATTATACTTCTTTGTCCAAAAAGAATGAAATTCTTTCGCCCAAAAACATGAAACAAATGAATAGTAACAAATGATCGAGTAACGATCAAATATCGGTTTACGTCAGATTATCGTAAAACATCAATGATATTTTAAATTATGTATATAATTCTTGGGTAGTTGCTAGTTACACATTTTTTTTACGTCTTTAATAAGAATAACGAAACTGCTCAAAAAATGTGTTGAATAGTGGTGTGATGCAACGTTTTATTGATCTGGGGACGAATGAGTATATTTTAATAAAAAAAATATATTTCCTCCGTCAAATAATAATTACAACATGTACGTGTTTTGTATTATTTTATACGCATGAATACAAATCTCGTTTTCATATAAAAAAACGTCTGATCGTCCCGTAATATGTATCACGTTGAAATATATAATTTGTATAACCATTGATATTTCACCAAAAAAAATTTATAAAAAAGTATATATTTCATCGTTATTATATACATATCAAAGTTTATATTGACAGACGCTTATAGTCAAAATTGTTGCTAGAATCTTGTGATCGGAGGGAGTAACAAAGATGAAGATTGTGTTCCAAAATTTGAGTTAGCGCACTTGCTGTACTCAAACATGGGATTACGCGTTCCTGTGATCAAATCTAGACAGCAGAGTTTTCTTTTCTGATTTTTAGTTTCTTTTTTAGCTACGGTGCTCCATTTTTCGAGGTTTCTCTTCCTTGGATTTTATTCGTTGCTTCATTCATTCTTTCCTTTTAAGAGCTCGTCCAATTTTTTGACTAATTATAAATAAATTTATGTGTGGTTAAAGAATCTAACGGTTATCATTTTCCTTTCATTGTATTGGTTGCTTCATTCATCTTTTCTTTATGAGCTTGTAGTAAATTTTTTTGAGATACATTTGATATTTTTTTATATTAAAAGACTAATAAAAAATTATATTTATTTTGGGGCGAAAAAAAATTTCAATTAATACGGGATGAAAAAAATACAACCTCCGTCCCAAAAGATTTGCAACACTTATCATTGGGATGTCTCAATTAAATTATAATATTATTACGTTTCTTAACTTTTTTCTACAAAAATATCGAAATATCCATATTTTTTATTTTATATCATATCAACACATCCCATTATTTTTTTTATTTTTTTTCTTACTCCTCTAACTCATACAAATTAAAGATAAATTTTTAAAAAATAACATATATATAAATTATCGTAAGAAATCAATTAAGAGAAAAATGAGTATATTATAATCACCGACCCTTCTCGTCTGTAAATCATGGTTCCGCACCTGCCCGTGAAGATAGTCTAAACAAGGAGAGTGGTTGAATCACCATCGTGATCGCGTTGACAGCTCCGTGTTATGGTAGCAAGCGATGTGATTGGATTATGTTAATTTTATGACGAATGCATTGGAAAGTCGCATATGAGGTTCAAAATAAACAACTCGTGTATTTATCATATTTAAGAATATGTGGCGACTCGGTTGCGTGAACGCAATTTGTTTTCCTTGAATGCCGTATCCTTAATTTCCTATCCAACCTAACAAAAATTTCACAATTGAAGGTTTTGGTCTTCCATGGTTTTTGGACACGGGAGTCAAAGCTAGTTGTATCATGTATGAAGGTGTATTTGCTCCAACCACCCAAACATTATTGTAACTCCGGTTTATAGGTCATTTATCGAAAGGGAAATGAACAATGATGTTAATAATATTATACATCGTATTATTCAATCGTTTTTAAACCCGACAAACGATATGACATAATATTATTATTATTTGAAAAATTTAATGGATAATGAAATAATTTCATTTTATTTAAACTAATAAAACCTCATTCAATTAATTTATTATATTTGATTATGAATTGAACGATCGAGATTAAATTTTGATCAAAAATTAATATCTCAAATTTAATATTAAATATTTGGATCAAATAAAAAATATATAGTAATTATATATGCAAATTATTCCATAAAGAAATAATTATAAGAAATCCTAACAATTTTATATATAAAATCATCTTTTAGTATAATAAAATAATAACTTTTGATAGATTTTATAAAACAAATCACATTCAATATATATTAATCTATATAGGTAAGTTTAACAATATTTATGTATATTATCTTTATTCATTTTATGCAGCGTACGGGTCAGTATTGTAGTTATATATTTATTAATGAATAATAAATGATGAAAATTAAATCATATTGAGAAATTGAAAAAATAGAAAAAAATTTTAAAAAACTTCGCCGTTAGATGTGCCAAGTAACACATTTACTTATATGTATTATGAACAACAAACTCTGATTTCTTTTTATTTAAATATATTTTGATTGATATTAAGGATATATTTTGATGGATACTACTGAAAAATGTTGACCATTTTTTTGAAAGGAATCCTTTATCTTTACATATGGTAAGTCATCTTATTCATCGTAATTTACAATTTTGTTTCCTCATGCTTCATTTGATATCTTAGTTTATCTTAAAGATGATAACAATCAATGTTAAGTCTATCGCATTTGACCAATTTTTAAAGTTCGGTTAAGTTTATCAATCAATTGAACATAGACTATACTATAAAACAACTCGTCACAGGCACATATACAACATGGATATGCATCACTAGCAAGTTGCATTTTTTATTTCGAAGCGATGGTTATGCCACATATTACAACCGATCTTGGTTCATACTATGATTAGTTGGTATAACCAGAAGATTAAATGAAGAGACAATGGAGTTCATGAATCGAGCTGCCATCCAGCTTCATCCCTTGAATGATCGCCATTGCCAAGACTCATCCCCTCGACAAAGTCATGATAACACTTATCTAACAGACTAACACCATAAATCATGCATCATGGAGTAATTTAATACACACAATCCTGAATCAATAACAATATTTATTGCTTTTCTTTTTGCTATTTATTTCTTCCAGATTTCTTACTATTTTTATGGATATTCCATCAAGATTGGCATGTGTCGAATGCTACATCACCACCAGAATAGAAAACACGAGTTTGCGCATATTCCATGCAGATTAGGCATATAAGCCACATGCCACACAGCCTTATTTGGTTTTCTTGATTTTGTTATTTTTGTTTCCCTGGTGGTTAAAACAGAAATGCTTGATCTAATTATTCATTTCAAATTTATTAGCGATAATTAAAAATAAAAAAGAGAGCAATAATATGATTTTTATTTTCTGTATTCCCTTTTTTACGGTATATCAAATATTTTGATTTTTGATATTATTCACCGCACATATCGGTATCGACCAGTTAGACAAATCTTTTGGTGAGACAAGCAGAACCAAACAATAGAGTATCATTCCTTATTGTTTTGATTTTTAATTTCGGAATAATACAACCAAAACCAAATAAGTGACCACTGGGTCAAATCCGTTTGTCATTGCCAAGCGGCCTCGAATGGCCGCAGGAATCCATCTCCCACCGAACACGTGGCCGGTGCCGATCATATCCTCCCTCCACTCGCGATAACCCCCCGATAAACTTACGATAAAATCACCGAATTTCTCATGCCCTGGCGATATATTGAGACAAGCACTGTTCTCAATTTTGCAATAATTTCTCAACCTTGTAATTTCCATATAAAAGCCCCACAGCAGCAGCTCAACCCGAATCCCAATTCGGACCTCCGCCTCCGCTCCTACATCACCCATCGATGGCGGCGTCCAAGAAAGCGTTATCTCACCGGTTATTCTCCATCTCCGGGTTCATCAACCCCAACCCGGCCAGCAAGAACCCGGTCCGGTCGCCCCTCACCCAACGCCTGATGAGGTCCGACCCGGGAAAAGGACCCGCAATGGACCCCGACCCGGGCGACTCCCGCCTCATGCAGTGGCGAAACCTGTATCAATCGGCCGCTGCGGCGACGTATAATCCGGGGATTGTAGGGACGCTGCCGAGGGGGGAGAGGTGGATGGAGAGACTGAGGGAGATTGGGATTGGGAAACAGAGGAGTGTGCTCGATGGATTGAATCCGATGCTGTTGTCGAAGAGGGAGGAGAAGGAGAATGATGGTGGGAGATTGATTATTGGGGATGTGAAGAAGGTGTTGAGGGTTGAGAGGCTGAAGGCGAAGTTGAGGGATTTGGGCAAAGATTGGGTTGATTATTCCGAGTTTGTAAGGATTTGTTGTAAAGAGAGGGAGGAGGATGGGTTGGTTTATGCGAAGATGTTGGATGAATCGGGTGAGGTGATCGTTTTGGGGAATTCTGTTTGTTTGAGGCCCGACCAGGTTGGTTCCCATTTTCTTTTTCTTGTTCTTTATCTTTTGTTAATTGTATTGATTTTGGGTTTCGATCATCTTTGTGGGTATGTTTGTTTGTCAGAAGTTTTGATCTTTGTAATATTTCTTCGGAAATTTGTGTGAAGGGAAGTTGATTCTTTTCTTGCTTGTTGTTTATTATGAGGTTTGGAAACTGATGGAGTTGTATTGATGTTGTGTGTTTTGATCTTTGTTTGTCTTTTCACAGGGGAGATTAAGAAGGGCAGAAGTACCAGGGTGTCTTCATCTTGGTCTTTGAGATTGGGATACCTGTGACCATTTTTCTTTTGGGGTTTCATTGTTCAATTTTTGAACTTATGATACCTTTTCTCTGGATTTTTTTTCCCAGATACTATTTGGAGAGGGTGGGGACTGGGGACATATTGGCTTTGTGAGGATTAAAAAAAAAATAGAGACGATATCTAAAACGTGGAAGAACTAAAAAGATAAGAATTCTATCTGAATATGTGAGTAGCAGAAAGATCAGGCTGGGAGGGAACATGGAGAGAATTGAAAGTTCGAAATTGTTAAGGGTGGGTTGGGGTATATAGAGAGAGGGGGGGGGGGGATTTGACCTTGTTTGAAAGGCTCCTACTTATGATAGGAAATATGAGGTCGTGAAGGTGGAATTTTGACTCACAACCCCTTGACATAGCGCCGAGAGAGAGATTTTAATCGCGAAGTCCATGTTTTACACCGATTAAAAATGGACTTGAATAGCGCCGAGAGAGAGAGAGATTTTAATCGTGAAGTCCATGTTTTACACCGATTAAAAATGGACTTGAAAAGGTGAAAGAGATTGTGCTAGGGTAGCTTAGTATATGTATTTAGATGGTTTCTATGTGTTAACAGTATTTATATATTGGTTTGAGCCATTTGGTGTTATTGGCAAAAGGATTATCCTATAATCATGCGATGATTTTGCTTTTTACAGTCTTTTTGTGTTATTCAGTAGTTGCATTTTCCTACTAGTAGTTGTTTCCATGTTTCTTGGAGTATTAGTTACAGAGTCACTCGCAACTATGAAGGAATAGGTCTTGTTTCCAGTAATTTTCTCTTTGCCTAAACACATGTTTTAGAAGGACTTGAAATTGCACTGCTTGGTTTCTTGTCAAGAAAACAAAGCATGAAGATGCTTGATCACCCATGTCCTGAATCAAAAAACAGCCACGGGATCTGTTTGTGATTCCATATTCCATGTCAATTAGCTTATGTCTCTTTACATGCATATGTTCTTCCTTTTTGTTGATGAGTTTTTTTTTTTAGTATTTTAATTTTGCTTATTGTAAGAATCTGTAGCGTATGGAACATGTTTTTCCTTGTGCTGTGCAATTAGTTCATGATCTTTAATGACATATGCTTAATGTTGTTCAAGCGAGCTTCTCTCGTCGTTTCATAACTAGGAGGTTATTTTTTTCCTGGTTTCTCTTGTAAATACTATTGTTGTGTTTTTCTTAAAGGTAATCCCGAAGGATTTCCTTTTGTCAACCGAATAGCACGTAAACTCGGAGGATCTTTTAAAATAGCTTTCGCTGATAAATACTATTGTTGTGTTTCTTTTAAAAGGAAATCCCGAAGGATTTTTCTTGGTCAACCGAATAGCCCGCAAATCCGGAAGACCCTTTAAACCAGACTCACCATCACAAAGTAGCTCGGCACTCAGCGGGTTTGATCTCCTGACCTCTCCCCACATTTGAGGAGTTAGTTGAGTCGCTTACCAAGTGGGTGGGGTGATCCCCCAATACTATTGTTGTGTTGACCTTTCCCATATCCTGAAATCTGCTGTTTTACAACTAAATCTTGTTTTTATGGAGTAACAAATCTTAGGCCACTTCGCAAATTAAATGGCAATAACGCATCAAATATTCTTCCAAATGCGGTCTTTTTTATGGTCGGATGTCATGTTGAGCGGAATCATTTTACTATTGAATTGAAGAGGATATTGTCTTCTGCAATTCGCCGTTAGTCAGACTACTGCATGATTGTTATTTATTATTAAAACTGCCCTTATAGTAGGAATTCTCCCATTTTCTACCATGAATCCTTGAGCTGATAATATGCACCCGTGTGAGGTCGAGCCTAGTTTTACCCAAACACTTTTTGCATCATTGTTGTGATCTCAGGTGGTAAAAGCAGTTCGGAACTTGATTCCCTTAACCTTGTCAAATCCGGACAATCTGAGGATCAAAGAACTAGAAGAGATGGAGGAATGGAAGGATGAGATAGACCAGAAGGCGGAATCCCTTGTACGACGGGAGTTGTGGTGTGGGCTAGGCTACTTGTTAGTCCAAACAGCCGCCTTCATGAGGCTGACATTTTGGGAACTGTCATGGGATGTGATGGAGCCAATTTGCTTCTATCTTACCTCAGCCTACTTCATGGCTGGCTATACATTTTTCCTCCGGACATCGAAAGAACCATCCTTCGAAGGCTTTTTCCAGAGCCGGTTCGCCTCCAAGCAGAAGAGGCTCTTTGAGGATCAAAACTTCAACATCCAGCGGTATAATGAGCTGAGAAGAGCTATCCATCCCTATTCATCATCCTTGTCAGAAGAGCGGAAGTCGTTTTCGTCGCCTTTGGGTGGCTGTAAAAGGACAAGGTTTGATCAAGCGTCTTGCCAACCTTGCAACTGCTTACTGTACAAGCGAGGATAATTTTTGTAATCTGTAATACCATCTTCAATCTGTAATACTCCTATGTGGAAAAAAAATGAAAGAATATGTTGTTCTATGTAGGCTTGCGGCTCCGTGTAAACAAAGAGGATCATAAACCACCGTCTCATCGACCACCATAATTTTGTTGATCTCAGTATCAGAATATGTTGCTCTGCCTTTCTAACTGTACTTTTTGAGTCAATGACTAACCTTTGCTAATGAGATTCAGGTGTAGTGTAGTTGAGCAAACTATTGCTTCCTGCGTTGCCTCCGTGTTACATAAGGAGGCTGTTTCTTAGACGAAACAAGATAGGTTTTGAGTGAGATATGCTCTTAAGGGGCATTTGAGTGGATTTTTCAAGCGAGGAGGTTGTGAGAATTGTGAAGTTCCAGAAGACTGAACAGGGAATATCCGCGGAAGATTGTACAGGAAAAAAGCAAAAGAATTCATGTTCTGCTGCTGAAAGGATGCAGGAACTCGTGACCGGGGCTGAACTGTGTGATATTAAACCCCAGGTAGCGAACTTTGCGCTAGTTTGCTTAATTTGATGTGCAAGTAAAACGGAAGGGGAATTAATTTACTTGCGTTCACTCATTGACGTTGGCAACTTTTATAGCCTAAGGATAGTTAATAAAAACGAATAAAAAAAACAAAAATATGTCGATTAGTTAAATTAAATGAAATGCATAATTATTTTTTTAAAAGAAATTGATATTTAATACATATATAAAATGAACTCATTTTAATAATATTTGTTTTTTAATAACTATGCAACCAAGTGATAGTGTGATCGAATAGTTAAAGTTGTGCTGAGCCAAACTTTGTCTTGTGAAAACATCAATTGAGCAAAACTTACGGATTGCAGTATGTAATAAAACTTCCGGATTGAGGATCAGAATACCATCGCTTGATGATTGAATTTAAACATACGGTATATACCAGTATCAATTATCCAGAGCGATCAAGTTGATTCAACTCTAATTGGCAAACTAAGAATCAGTAGCAGCACGGATGTCGACGTCTGAATGATTATTAACCAAGTATCGAAATTTTGCAGTCGTCCATGTTTGAGTTTTCCATAGTGTGTATTTCATTCAGACTGGAAGGCACGATGAAACATTCATATGTCCGGTGCACCTTCTGATGTGATGTGACGTCTGTATTATATGGACGGCGCAAATTTCGTCTATTACTAGTAATCATCGCAGACTTGGAAATCAAAGTCTTAATCAGGACAAATCAACCCAAACCAAATACACAAATAGTAGGACATGGACAAGCACTACCAAATGAGACAAGCTATAGGGCTCAATCAATCCCTTACGAAGATCCGGGATATTCCGATTTAATGATATCCCTGCCTAGGTCGAATCATCAAAGATCAAACAAGATCGATCATGGGAGCAAAAGAAACTTAGCTCGATGTTTGCCTTTGCCATGTTGAACATGAGAAAAAGTGTTGCACATTGTCTAAATGCTACAATGTCCTCTACTAATCCTATTTCCTAGATTTGTATCACACTGTCATCTAAATGCAAAATCCATCAACCGGAATTCATTCCCAAGAAACAGAAACCGAAACTACGAACCAAAGGTCACAACTTTTTTATCTTTACCACAGGCGATCTCCTTCTCCGCCTCAACAATGGCATCGGCCAACACAGCCCAATCTTCCGACACTCCACCGGCATCGCCGTTTTTCCTTCTTCTCCTGCTCCTCTCCAGATGCCTCTTGGCATAGAAATTCACAAACAGCATCAGAACAGCTCCATTGAGGACAGAATTCAGCCCCCAGGCTCCGATCCCATTACACCCTCCTTTCATCAAATGCATCACCAGCACCCCAACATGGCAAACCAGATTGCACCCAAGCAGAACCATCTGGCAACTCACAACGAACGGGAAACACGCTCCAGGGAGCCCGATGGCAGTCCAGAACCTATACCCATATACCACAGACGACACCAACGTTGTAAACACGATCCCGAGCACCTGAAAGGACTGCGAGAACTCGAGCCAGACGAATGACATGAAAATCAGAATAACATGATTGAAGAGCTGGAACAACGACAGCTTTCTCCGTCTCAATATAGCGAAGAAGCTTCGAAACACGTGAAGGAACCGCGAGAGATAGAAGACGTAAGACTAGAAGAAGACCCGACCCGAAGGGCGGGTGCCCAGAGGGAAGCAGAGGAGCCACTGGAGAGGAGACGAGGTGGTTCTGGAGCGGCGCCAGAGCCAGCGGGTCTGCCGGATCTCGGCGGCGGCGGAGAGGAGTATGCCGGCGAAGATGGTGAGGGAGATGAGGGCCATGGAAAGGGAGTGGAGGGCAGGGAGCGGGCCCAGAGGGATGGGCCGCCTGACCCGGAGGAGGAGCAGGATCACGTGCAGGGTTAGGGTTAGGAGGATGTAGCCGGAGATCGACGTCGCCAGGAACCACCACGTGGAGCCCCACGATTGGGCGTCGCTCCATCGGAAGTTGACGATCGACGGGTGCTCCGATAAGTAATAGGTAACCGCCTGTGTGGCCGCCGTAACCATCGCCGCCGCGCTCCCCATTTTTCTCTCCTCCTTTGTTTCTCT
Source organism: Drosera capensis (assembly GCA_001925005.1). Classification (NCBI taxonomy): domain Eukaryota; kingdom Viridiplantae; phylum Streptophyta; class Magnoliopsida; order Caryophyllales; family Droseraceae; genus Drosera; species Drosera capensis. Next base: position 64,070 of record LIEC01011873.1, read on the forward strand.
TTTTTTCTCACCCTTTTTGTCGTTTGGCGTTGGATTAATGGAGAAGGAACACACAAAACCTCTCTGCGATTGGCAGTCAATTTATGATTAGCAAAACAGATTATCTAATCGAATCAATCAGAATCGAATTGTTTCAAATTTAAAACGGAATCGAGAGGTGGGGGCGGCGGCGGCGGGGGTTACAGGGGAAGAGGAAAATGGGAGGAAAAAGAAAGAGCGATGTGAATGTGAACGATTGGTGAGGAGAGGAGATATGAATGTCGATGGGGGAAGATTCGGGATCGTGTGGGGGATTTATACCGATGGATGAATGATAGCATATCTGGGATTATTTTATTTTTCCGTTTGACTGATACACATCATTATCTATGTCAATCTTCTTTGTCCTATTGACGAAAGTGATGTTAACCAAAACAAGTACTTTGAGGGTAATAGATTTTTGAGGATGTTCAATTTTTTTTGGTAGAAAAAGATGTTCTAAAAAAAAAAGTAATTAAGCGCTCTTTTTTTTCTTTACAGGATAATTAAGGTGTATTTCTTTGTCACATTAAAATTATGCTCCGTCTCTCAAAAATCATAATCTTTTAATTCAGATTCGAAAATTATGTATGTGTTCAATTTATATTGTTTAATATTAAAATATAATTCATTATAACAATTATAAGAGAAATTAATTGTGTATTATATAGTTGATATGAAATTTTATCAAATTAAAAAATATTATAATTTTTATAGAATATTTATAAATCAAATATTATAATTTTTATGAAACAAAAGGAATAATATTATATGATATATTTATTATTCAACTCGTATTTTGAGTAAATTTTTTATTCGTCCCAAGGAAATGACAAAATTGCATGACAGTTTTGGATTCAAAACACAACTTAAACAATTATTCATATTTCATGATAATTTAACATAAAATGATATTTAATCGTTTCACAAAAAATTCTTAACACACATTTTTTATCCATATATAGGGGTTATAATTTTAATGGGACGGAAGAAGTAGAACAATTTTAATAACACAAAATTTCTTAAAATACATATTAAATAATATAATAATTGATAATATTGTTATAATATGGGACCGAGGAAATACTATCAATAAACACAATGAAGTATGCATATATTCTAGTGTATATGTTAAAATGATGTTATGGTCAAAATATAGCAATTGTCTTCTAAATATTTGCTCCAATTGTCATATTTTCACTAGGCAAATTTTAACTTTGCTAAACTTATGCTATATTTGACAACAAGTATAACAATGCTATATTTACCACAACTAGTTTTTGGGCGATTTAAATTTTTTTTTATATATTTAATCAAACACATGGGGTTTTTTAATATCCATCCTTCAATGAAAAATATCATAATATGACATGAATACATTGAAATAATATCTAAAAATTATAACAAATATATATTATTCATTATCAAATTATAATTTTAACTTTGTTAAACATAATTATCACCGCTGGCAAGGTATAACTGTGAATTGAGATGGCCATCTGTGACTGATTAATACGTGGGTGGAGTTCCGATACAACTACTTGTACTTTTCTCACTTGCTTGTACAGTTGGATGCAAAAAATTCACACTCCATCACATTTTCCCCAAAAAAAATTTTGTGGTTTCAAGGGCTCTACCTCAAATCCAACAAATAACATCTTTATCTCTATCTCTGGTAACATATCGACCGGATTCTATAGGATATTTCTCTCATACGTTTCAATTTAGTTAGGGTTTAAAGATGAAAAATAATTCCAAAATATAAAACGTGAGAGATAATATAGATAAAAATTAAAATTTCTAATCAATTATATCAATACATTTTTTTTCAAAATAAATATATATAAAAACACATCAACCCAACCCAAGCGTAATCTCCCATTAATCACCTACTAATCACTAACAATTTATATTATCAATGACAAGAATGAAATTTTCTTTTAATGTGTTATTAAAATTTTTTAATTTGTGTGTTATGTTCTGAATGACATATAAATTAAAATATAAGGAGTATCTTTCTATCATCAGCTATCTTGGTGTTAGTTTTTCTGGAATCAATTGTTGATGTTAGTTGATAAAGTTTTGGATTTTTTATGAGAAAATTACACATAATCTCTCAAATTTTTGAACTTTTGCACATAAATCATTTTAGTCATATGCCACCCTTCGAGGGAGTTCTTTGTAAAAAAAATATATATTTTCAATGAAATGATATACAAAGTTCAATGTTTTTTCAATGTTTAGAAGATTAAGTGATTATTTTTATAGTTCAGGGAGTAAAATACAATCGGATGATAATTGAGGGAGTTAAATATTATTTTTTGTTTAAAATAGTTAATTATTTTTAAGAGAATTATCTATTAATCATTAAAATCTAAAATATTATCTCATTATCTTATTTGTCAATTACCCATCTACAACAAATCATGTCTTCATATCTCATAAGAAAGATAAAAAAAAAATGCATAAAAAAATCAATTGATAATTGATAAGTTATGAATGACTTTTTGGTAAATAAATTTAAAAAATAACACCTATTGATAAATTACATTTTTATATTTTGATAAAAACGAAAGTAGTTAATTGTTGGTTCAAAAGAATAATAAAAACAAAAAAAATGCATTTCAAAAAAATAAAATACAAAAGATTTATCTTGCGACTTACGAACATAGTTATCATAATCGAATCGACCCGACCAATCGAACCGGTTAAACTGCGATCCGATGATCTAGTCAGGTTGATTCAATTAAAAAAGCATACAAGTAATCGGCCCGGTAAAACCCGGGTTGAATCGGATAAAAAATCGAAAAAACCCGACCAGTTGAACTGGATAAAAAATTAAAATTAGAAAATGATATATATATATATATTATTTTAATTAATACAACTAACACATGTATTAAGTTATTTTTAAAAAGAAACATATATAATATAAGATATGTAAATATGTATTTATATTAGAAATAAATCAAATAAAGTATACATACATACATATATATATATATATATATATAGCAAAAATTTAAAATATTATAAAATAATTCAATCATCTATTCAATGATCCATTAATCCGTAGATCTCGTTCAGGTCTGATAATTATGCTTGCGAGGCCAAGATGTGGTTCACTGGTACTATGGTTGTAATGAGCAAATTGAAGGTTCACTGTTAAGGGTGAACCCCTTCTTGGCCTCGTTAGTAATGATAATTATTAACAAATTCTGTTAATTCGGTAGGAATTTGAGACTAAAACTTAGTTTTTGACCATTCACCAAATTTAACATCATTCATATCCAAATTATACATCAAAAATCAACACACACACAAATTATCTTAATAAGTCAAATTGTTATAATTCTGTTGGAATGGAAAAAGTACTATTTCAACTTTTTGATTTTTTATTTTGATTTATTGGTTTTTTATCAACAAGTGGTTTGTTGTTGATTTATGTTTCTGAAACAAATAAAATATAAACAAAAAAAATAAATTAGAATACAAAAAAAAATTGATTTTTCAGCTTTTATATTCTGTAATATATGAATACAATGTTCAAGATTTTCTTTATAAAAAATTCATTTTATTTTGTAAAATGATTTTCGTTATTGTTTTTCTATGTCTGTTATTGATTTTAATTTTCATAATTTTAAATAATAATATCAAATAACCCCTTAACATTGACAAAGTATTTCTTGTTACAATTTTTACACCATCGTTTCATATTATTGTCAACCACGGTATCGAAACAGTGGGCGGGACACTTGTTAAAACAAACACAAAAACGGAAAAAGTTGAAACGGGCGTGGGTAAAACATTCGATGGCCTTGCACCGCACGCAAAAGTCATGAGGGATGAGAAACGAGGGAGCCAAATGTGCAATAAACGATGCTAGAGGGGTATTGAGAGTGCGGTTATGCTACATTCCAATACTTTGTAGTGTTATTCCACACCTCCACAAAAGTAACTGTAAAATTTGATGCCTATATTCATTGGTCTCCATGTTGGTGCACGGTTCTCATGTGTTTTCATTTCCTGGATTTGGAAGAAAAAGAAACGAGGAATGCACCGTCATAAGATTTGGACAAATTAGAGAATACTAGAGAGTTACGTTAATCAGAAGAGTCCAGATGCACCAATCTTAATTGTTTTAGATTGGTTAGATTGCTAATCGATGATAGTATTTGATTACATTCATATCTCATATATAGCAGTATAAACGCAAGATCTTTAAGTCTACTAATGGATATGTTTATAATTATGTACTCTTGTGATTATAAATTATGTTGGTTTCTTCAATTATTCTTACATTTATGCTTGATATTTTGAACATTATGTTCAGTGTCCTGAAAATTTAACTAACTGATAACCGAGACCTTTTCGATACCTGATTTAGCAATCATTGTGTACGTACGACAAGAATATAATACGACAAAATTTATTAATGATCATGGATTATGTGGATTCTAAGGATAACGACAATGGAACTTCCGAAAAATCTTAACTATAAATACTTGTCAAGTTACAACAGAATAAAAAACGACAAAGATTGTTGGCGTATTTGTCCCACGTTTTGACTATTTACACACATATAATAAACATAAGATATCTTAGTTAGATCAACCCTAATCGATTTTTCTTGTTACATGTGCATCTCTAAGCGTTGAATCAGAAATATTAGCATCGAGATGTCATACTTTAGCCATAAAATTCAATGAATTGAATGTTGGTACATTAGCCATAAAATTTAATGAATTGAATGCTGGTACATTAGCCACACCTCTAGCTTAACCATATCCATAATGTTACATTTTTCATTCAATCTTTGCATGTTTATTTATCCATGATTATCCACTTCTTTGATTAGTTACTTATGTCAATCCTAGTCATTCTACTCATGTATATGCATATCTAATTTAAAGTTAACATCAAAGTGCAAGGAAGCATGACTAGCTAACAAATTCCAAAGCATTTTATCGATTGATTTCATCATGTTGTACTAGACCAGACATCAGACATATATGCGATAAATGTTTTACCGTAGTAATGTACTCAGCATACAAGCACTTAATACGGCTTTGGACAGACGTGTGTATATAAGCTGATATGAATCTGATTTGAAATGACAGTCAACCATTGCAATATGTCATACAAAACTCAAACAGATAACATTTCTGTGACTCTATCACTAACTCATCACGGTATCCAATATAACAATAATTACAATGATCATATTCACTTCATAAAAAAGCAAATTTAATTAGAATAAACACTATAATCATCAAATAAATGAAACCAAAAAAGGATATATTACAATAATTACAATGGTCATATTCATTTCATAAAAAAGCAAATGCAATTAGGATGATAAACACTATGATCATCAAATAAATGAAACCAAAAAAAGGGAAACCATATCCAAAGTGTAGGGAGATGAAAACAAATTAATTACACTCCCTAAAGTGTCAAAAACAGAGGTGGTGCATGAATTGAGGCTTGTAACGGAAACATCAGCTCATGACAAGAAAACATGAGTGGTATCCTGCTGGTGTCTAAACAAACTTTAACCCGCATACTACTATAAAATGGCATCAGATTTACTCATCTCATCCATCACAATTCAAAGCAAAGCAACAGATACCAAATAGAGAATAGAGAAAAACTAGGACACAAGGAGTTGTAGCTCTTGAAAGCTAAGGTCAAAATGGAGATAAATGATATGTTGATGACAGTGGTCTCAGTTGCCATAATCGGAGCTGGCCCCGCTGGATTAGCTACGGCTGCATGCTTACGAGCGAAGCACTTCATTCACGACCTTGTTATATTCGAGAAGGAAGATTGTTGTGCTTCCTTATGGAGGCACCGAGCTTATGATCGCCTCCATCTACATCTCGCTAAGAGATATTGTGCACTCCCTTATAAGCCTCATTGTTGGAGGGCCTCAAATTTCTTATCAAAAGACGAGTTCATCAACTACATTGACGAATACGTCTCTCATTTTAAGATAAAACCTCGCTATTCTCATCATGTTACAAAAGCTTCTTATGAGGATGACATTAGTCTGTGGAAAATCGACGTCTTCAATGCCATAACAAGAAAGACCATTAGCTACTTCGCTAGGTTTCTTGTGGTTGCTACAGGAGAGAACTACGATCCCTACATACCTAGGTATCTATCAGGTTTCGAAGGAGCTGTTCATTCGAGCGAATACAAGTCTGGTGAAATGTATCGAGGCATGAATGTCTTGGTGGTAGGTGCTGGCAACTCCGGCTTTGAGATAAGCTATGACCTCGCTTATCATGGAGCACGAGCATCGATCGTTGTTAGAAGTTCGGTAATATTGTCATCTTCTACTTCATCCTTTTTGTTCCAAAGACAAATCAATTGGGACGAATTCTTTGAACAAATTGGGTACCATTGTGAACATAAACTATAAATCTGGGCTGAATTTATCGGGCTATTAGTTTGGCCTCTCAACGTCCAGCTGTAGAGGCATAAATTTGAAAGGTGGCGACTTAATGTGCAGGTTCACGTTGTCTCAAGGAAGATGGTTGAACTTGCAATGTGGTTGCTCCCTTATATCCCCATTTGGATTGTAGATCTCTTCGTCACCTTCACTGCTAGATTGAAATTCGGAGACCTGTCCAGATATGGCATTCGCCGACCGAGCAAAGGACCTTTCCACCTGAAGCTCAAGACAGGACGAAGTCCCACGATAGATGTCGGGACTGTTGGCCAAATTAAAAAGGGTAACATCAAGGTAAAAATTACCGCATATCTTTCCTTGCAAATTCTAGCATCTGTGGTATTTTTACACAGGTAGATTTCTCTCACGTTACAATTTGGTGGGGAAGTAATAGCAATACAGGCCTCTTTCAATTCACCTACAGGATTAGTCGTGGTTTATTTCTGGTATATATCGCTTCTTTGTTACCGTAAAGGGCGGCGGTAAAATTTACTGAAGTTTTGAGTTGAATTTTTCTAATGAGTGCTTGTGTGATTCCAGACTAAATGTTCTCCTGTGTCCTTA
>LIEC01011873.1:71128-82649 GCA_001925005.1 Drosera capensis
GGAGGCTAACTAATCAAAAAAAAAAAAATATATTGATGTGGTTGGAGGGGGAGAATTGATAGGTCCAGCCAAATGCTTGGCCGGTGCATGTGTGAACAGTGGCCGGTGAACATGTGGCCGGTGCACATGTGAATAGTGGCCGGTGAAAACCAAAAACACGTTTTTTGGTTTTTCACATTTCCTACCTTCATCACTATAAAAGGGGAAGGGGTTGAGCCTGAAAAATCATCCCATCCTCCAGAAGCAAAGGGATCAAACACAATACAAAGTGTCTACCTCCGATGATTGCATCGGTTTAGGAAGTTTTTGAGGGATTTGTAAAATCTCAATTCTATTCATCAATAGAATACTTTTCTTCCTTTATTTGTGATCAAAATTCTTAACAAATTGAAAGGTGGCGGCTTAATGTGCAGGTTCACGTTGTCTCAAGGAAGATGGTTGAACTTGCAATGTGGTTGCTCCCTTATATTCCCTTTTGGATTGTAGATCTCTTCGTCACCTTCGCTGCTAGATTGAAATTCGGAGACCTGTCCACCTGAAGCTCAAGACAGGGCGAAGTCCCACGATAGATGTCGGGACTGTTGGCCAAATTAAAAAGGGTAACATCAAGGTAAAAATTACAGCATATCTTTCCTTGCAAATTCTAGCATCTGTGGTATTTTTACACAGGTAGATTTCTCTCACGTTACAATTTGGTGGGGAAGTAATAGCAATACCGGCCTCTTTCAATTCACCTCCAGGATTAGTCGTGGTTTATTTCTGGTATATATCGCTTCTTTGTTACCGTAAAGGGTGGCGGTAAAATTTACTTAAGTTTTGAGTTGAATTTTTCTAATGAGTGCTTGTGTGATTCCAGACTAAATGTTCTCCTGTGTCCTTAATCAGGTCTTTCCTGCCATAAGCAAGGTGGAAGGTAAAGTGGTCGAGTTCATAGATGGCATTTGACGCTATGATTTTATCGACCGGTTACAAGAGCAGCGTTTGCCAATGGCTACAGGTCTCGTAGCACTCTCCAGGTCCTTTTACAATCTATTTGACAGCAAAATTTCCGAAGAGTGTCGATTTTTTTCTTGGATCAGAGTTACAGCTGCATCTTCAATGACAATGGGTTGCCCAAGGAGGATCCACCGTTGCACTGGAAGGGGGCAAATGGTATTTACTGTGTCGGATTTTTGAGTAGAGGCTTGCCTGGCATCTCCCAGGCATCGATCAACAGTTGAGTGAGATGGAGGACGAAACTTGATTTTGCTGTATTGGCTTGAACCCTGTCTTCACCGTGTTGTTCATGCACATCATGTCGTTGCAGTATCTTGTACCCTGTATCTGAAATTGTCATCTTTTTTGTAGTAATTGAAATAAGAGTGGATGATGAAGTAATTTGGCAAACACAATGGTAGTATTATAGATCCTTGTTTCATTACAGTACAATACATGGTAGTTGCAGTACTGCTTGTTACAGGCTGCAGCTACACAGAAAAATTTTTCAAATACAACGTAACAGTAGATGACAATCATCCTATGATACAAGAGCTTTATCAGCATCCGCATAGTAATGCTCATCCTCATCTCTGCAATCCTTGTTATGCAAGTATTTGTAATAGACGTATTGCATTATTATCTTTGGAGTTGTTAAGGCACAATATTGCAATGCATTGTTTCGCGTAAAAAGGGTGTGAAGAGCAAGTAAAAGAGGACTGCAAAAAAGGATACAAATAAGTCGAGCACCACACAGACCACGGCATCCAGCAACCAGGGCATATTCGGTTTGATCTTATCCCATTCAACACTCCTCACAAGGATACTGCATTGCGAGCAGAAAGTCGAGGAAGCATAAGCAAAACAGATACTATTGCAACAGCAGGAAAAAAACAGGTAACCCGTTACTGACTTTCAGTTAAAGCTAGCATCTTTTTTCCCGACACATTGAAATATAGACAAGTACCTAGCAACATAGGTGGTGTTCGCAACCAATGCAAATACAAACATAAGTGGATTCAGACCCTGCATGATATCAACATTAAACCAGCCATCATTCATATATTGAGCCAATTAAAAGATCAAGGTTTTCTCCTATTGATTTATAGGTTGAACATTGGCATGAGATTACCTCAACACTCCCTCTCTTGATCTGATCAACAAGGGCGACAAAATTTTATCAGTACACAACCAGCATATAAAGACAGTACCAAGGGCCAATAAGTCGGTGCCGGCCAGATGAATAATAAGAGAAAGAAACTCACATTCAGGACAATCTGAGGTATTCTGCCGCCCATGTATATGGCTGCCATGAGCCATCCTAGCCATTGACCAAAAGCACTATGTTCAACCTCCCGTTCCTGCAATAGTTTCCTCCCATTGAATACGGCATATGCTTGCACCAGTGCCTTAGTCCGAATTGGCAAATTTACGGATGCAGCCACCACGGCTCCCTGAGCTGCCTAAAATTATCCACAGAAAAGATTGTAAGGCAAAGAATTACGCGGATGATATAATGGGACGCTTGACACAGGTATAGAGATTACTAACCAAGTCACAATGGCAGAACCTACTATCAAAAATATTAATAATAAAATGGTCCCCTTCTCATTTTCAGCCACTGACACATTAATAATGTTTACTTATACCAGCTAAAAAAACGCCTAACACGCCGAACATTATCCAAAGAAAACATCAATCACTCTATTTGTACACAGTGATTTCGTTGCAAATTGAGTTCTGTTTGGATCATTAACCTCTATTGTGTGCTGGTAGAGGTCAAAACGCAGAGGAATCTGAAAGAGAATATAGCATCCAATCAAGCAAGCCAGGACATTTCAAGTTCCCTTGTACTCAGTGAAAAGTCCTAGACAAAGTTTCTTTGTTTGAGAAGACAGCAACAAAAGAGTGTGTCCCAGCAAAGACCCCAACTGAGCCCCTGCAACGCAGAACATGACTATGTAGGATCACTCTATCAGTTTCTTCCTAGCATGATTTATCTGATCCATCTATTGGTCATTAGTTGCCTATGCAAATAGGACGGAAGTTGGGACGGATGAAGCGGATATCCAATTAAGGTGACTTACGGCCCCTGGGATACGTTTGGTTCTGCTAGCTGGCTTATTTGTATATGCTGCTGCTGGTTCATCCTCCGACGAGGACTGGTCATCAAAACCCATAACAGATGGACCACTCCTCGCAACCCTGAGATATGATCGGAATGGTGGAGTATCGCTTCCAGCGAGTGACCGCGCCGACCTGATGAAGTTAACATAAAAATGCAAAAGAACAAAAAAAAAAAGGCAGTAAGCAACTATCAGTTGTGTGATACCATAGAATCTGTAGCATATTCTTTAAGGGTACTGGTTGGTAAACTACGTGGGATGGACGAGAATGTTCGAAGCATATACGTGTAGTAGTATTCTTTACGGGCTGGAGATCTGACTGGGGCACTTGGAATGGGAATGGCGGATTGATTTGGTGATTCAGGCTTCAGAGGTTTGGTTTCGTCCCCACGAACCTGCCATCAAATGCAGGAGTTCATTAAGACAATAGATATTGGAATTGAAGCGTTTAACAGAACTTCTGTACGGACGCATTGGGTTTCTCGAATCTTACCTGTTGATGCTCAATTCTATCGCTGCGTTTTCTGCGGCATTTCCACCATCTATAGAAGTGATCATAGTACAGGCCTTGGAGCACTAGCAGCACCGTGCTTATTGTGTATAGCTGTCATGTCATGGGTAAAACAGCATACAACTTGAGCATAATTGCTTACACAATGTTTGTAGTTCTTTTTTTGGTCGATATAAAGGATCTAGAGGGTTAGTGTAACGTCCCGGGGGAGTTACACTTGGATTTATAGAGAAACAGAACACAAAAAACTTTCCTCTGAGATCATAATCATAGAAGTTGTGACAATTTTGATTGATTAGTTTCCAATATCACGACCACTGTGGCAACAAATTTGTCGCATCAAGAGAACGCCTCCTTAAGGGCTTCAATTACGAAATTGAATGGAGAATTAGGGGATATTGTGATTATTACCAGGGCAGTGTAATACTGAGTCGGCAACTGCATCATCAACAACACTAACACGTTAACATTCTAAAATAACATATGCAAGTATTGATCATCAGGTAACATTAGTCACCCATACTCACCGTTGCAGGCTCCAGCAGGCAGCCAATAAGATTGAATATATCCCTGTACAGAAACACCTAACAAAGAAATTACAAGAAAAAAAACAGAACAAAGTCCAAACAGATGGCAGAATGTTGGTAACAGTTGCATACCCAACAACCCAAGTGAGAAGGAACAACAGCGATACACCATGGCTAGACTTGGTGCGGAAATTGGTGATGATCTGAGGGACCTCGGCGACGCCCCACGCCACCAGACTCACCAGTCCGAACCCGAACGAGAGATCGTCTCTGAGGTTGCAGAGGCAGTCCTTGAAGTACTTCTCCACCCACCCCACGCACGGTTTCCTCTCCTTCGAGCAATACAGCACCGCCGATTGCATAATTCAGGACGATTGGTGGCAGGGGTCAGATTCCCTGCTCATTACACGCACTAGCGCTTTCTTTATTTCTTTATTTATAGGGAAAGAAGGAGGCGAGACATAAACGGTTTCGAGTCTGAGGTAGAGGTAAATGGTTTATGGTGAGTGATTGATAGGTTAAACAAAAGACTTTGGATTCAAATGGTTACTATCATTGTGAAATTGAAGATTACAGCCTATGATCTCTAATTCGAGTATTTTTATTGTACATCTCGAATAATAATTAATAAGTAAGTCGAAAATATATGATTGGCACGAATGATAGGAGGATAATCTTTTTTCCATGACCTTAAGTATGCACAAGTCGTCAGACAAACATTAATCATAGAAAAATATTTTTCATGAATATGCTTGACACTGACCAAAATCCTATACGTACCTATTTCAAAAGCTCTTAATCTTTCGTTACATTTTGTGTAACGGAACGTAATTTTTACTTTGAACGCAGTATGACGGTAGATATGGACGGAGGTGGTCCTATTGGTGCTAAGGCGAAGTGACGCGGCGTGATGATGCTGCAGTCGCAAGGAAACAGGACCTGAGAGCAACCCCAACGATAGAGAAACTTTGGAATGAATGAAGGCGGTATGTTGGTATCGGTGAGTGCATATTTTCCTGTTAAGAAAAAAAAAGCCTTGTATTTTGGGTTTTTGAGGTTGTCTTCATTTTAAAATATAAATATAGACAATGATTTAATCCAATATATATATAATTTATGTGAAATTTGATAAAAAAAATAATAATTTTTTTTTATGATAATGAAATTTATTATAATGACTGTGAGAAAAGATAATACGTATAGTGTAATAAATGATTATTATTTTGATTTTTTATATGAAAATCAAACTTAATACTTTGATATACTCCCTCTGTTCCATCAGAATTATCATCATTTGATTTGTCATAATAATTTATGTGTATGTTATTTTTAATATAAAGATTAAATTATCTTTTGATTTTTGTAAGTGGAAGGTGTGAGAAAAAAAAAGAGAAAAATTAATAGGATGATTTTATGTGATATAAAATAAATAATAAAGATGTTTTGGTATTTTGAAAAAAAATTTCGAATAAGATAAGATTATGATTTAGTTGAAACGACCTAATTTTATAAATATAATTTTATTAAAATAAAAAAACTATTATATATATTTTAAAATAATCTAAATAAATAAATATTGTTTATATTACATAAGGAATGAAAACAGGAAGCTTTAATATTTCAGCCATGAAAATCTGTGTCGACAACGACACCAAATGCAACAATGTGATAAAAGGATAACGATGAAATGACTCTACAGTGTGCGCATTTCGTACTTGAATTCTTGTTGTACGTGTTTCACTGTCCACTGTGACAAATATCAAGTTCCATTATTCACCAGTTATGTATGTGTAGTGCAATTTTAGAATAAAATAGTACAGTGATTTATCTTTTGGTTTCACTCCGTGATCTCGTTTTATATTAATCGTTATGTTTTAATTCGACATAAAATCTCGTGTGTGTTTCATTAATATTATATAGATAGAGATTTTATCCAGCATCGAAGTCCACTGCTCTGAACAGTGTCGCATAGCTACATTACTTGGGACGATTTTTAAATTCAAGGGATTTGGTCAAGCGGATGCATGTGCTCCCCCTATCCATCATTTTCTTTCCGAGTGTTCGATATGATTACACCAATTACTAGTATCTTTATAAATTTATAATGTTTCTTGTCGATAGCAAGTATGGGAGCAGAGTCCCACTTTGATTTGAAAGTTTTGTTAAAGATTATCACAACAATATCCATTATTTTCCACGTTTCTAAGTTTCCTGTTACGTTAAATATTTATATATTTTATTTTAAATAAATTATAATATATTGATTTGATATTATTATAAAAAATATGTGTGATGGATGATGGTAAAAGGTGGATGGATAAAGAAAAAAAGGATATAAAATAGAGATTTTTTTTTAAAAAATATATAATAAATACTATAATTTATATAATATTTTTTTCGTTTTAGATAAATTGAGATGTGTTCACTTGATACGGATACTAACAACTGTATTGACCTTGTGGTAATCTATTTTGTTACCTTTGTGAGTGGGATGAACGGAGAAAGACAATATAATGAAAAAAGATGATTTAATATAAAATAGAAATAATTTGATATTTTTAATATTCAAAAATTATTTATTTATTATGAAAAAATCATAATTTATATGAAACATTTATTTTTAATAATATACCTGTAATTTATCTAAGGAATGTACATTTTATGTGTCATGAGTACTAATATTATATTTTCATAGTACCACTAGATTCAAGAGATATACTGGAATCTCGACCCATTAGATGATGCGGATATGCTATGTTCATAAGGAAAGATGATGGGATAGTTTAAATCCTGAGCACAAAACAATCCCATCAAATTCAATACAGATTAATCAACTAGGGATAAAATAACATAACGCTGACAGTCGCAGTAAGATTTCAGAATTAACTTCTTCCAAAACTCTAACTTGGAAACTTGACCGCCTCCGGGAAAACATCTCGGCTACAGGCTACTCGTAAACATGTACAGTCTCTCGATCAATCGAAGTTGTGCCTCAGCGCCTCTCATCCTGCCTTCAATTTCAGGTGACTGAGATCCATCTCCCATTCCCCTGTGTTTATCTTCTTCTCCGCTTCGGACAATTTCAGTCGAATGCTACGTTTCTTTGATTGAGGCACAAAATGCTTCATATCTGTATCCATCAATCAACTCTCGTCTTTATTTATTACTACCTCTTAATTGGTATATTTTCGTCAATTGCTCGTTTATTTGTTACTATTTTTTAATTTGCTCGTTGACAGTGAAATGATCAGGGCTTTTATTAGAAATCTTGATTCTTACAAGGCTAATATCGACAAATTGCGTGAGAGAATTGGTTATGAAGTGGATGTCGCGGTGGCTAGCGAGCTCGTAAATGGAGAGCTTGCTCCTCGTCTTCAGTTTTACCTCATCAGTAAAAGTATCAAAGCTCTTTTACTTGTAACCAAGGTTCGATGTGAAGTTTTCTATTGGTCCCATGAAAATGATCTTAAAGTTTATTTAAGAAAGTTGATTGAAGATGAGATTAAGTTATGTTATCAGTAAAATAATACTCCTATATATGTCCATTGGTAAGCAGCACACTGTTTTCCTGAACAATACGCCGGTCTCATTTTTTCTGGTAAAGGTAAATAAGCCAGTCTCTTTGATTTCTATTAACAAAGATAATTAAGTTTATTTCGAATAACCATCCAGGATTTTTTTAAGTTAATTGATTATAATCTCTCCAGGTGGATGATATGTTTGAACAATTCAAATATTGTGTAGGTCCGTTTGGACATAATCTTTTTAGTATCTCTCTGTTTTTCTATCCTGCTAAGCACGTATCTTAGGTAGCCCAATAATACCTATGAGTTGCTTAGAATTGAATACTGGACTTTTATCCTTGATCATCTGCATCTATTCCTTTGTCAGCCATACACATCCACAAACTGCAACTCAAATGTCTCGTCAACAGGATATTCCTGCAATGGACTTGACAAAACTTGCCAATCTTACCTGACCTACAAAATCCAATCTCCTTACACCACCGTCTCCGCCTTAGCCGCGCTCTTCTCCGTGTCCTGGCATCGCCCTCTTCAACTCCGTATCAGTAACCTCTTCCTTGGCTGTGAACCAGACCGTAATCGTCCCTATCACTTGTTCTTGTGCCGGTCCTTACTATCAAGCCAACACCACTTATGTCGCACGGTCTGGTCAGAATGATTTCGTCTTAGGGAATAATGTTTTCGAAGGCTTAACCACACATTCGAAGATATCAAACACAATAACGGGGATAACTCTAACTGTAAATGCTGGCCAGACGCTGACGATCCCTTTAAGGTGTGCTTGTCCGACCAAAAATCAAACCGACCAGGGGATCAAGTATCTCTTGACTTACCTTATTGAGACTGGGGACAGCGTTTCAACCATCGTGGCAACTTTTGGTTCTGACACTGAGAGGATATTGGAAGCTAACGAGATTGATCAGAGCACTGTCATATATTCTTTGACTACCCTTCTGGTTCCTCTGCAGAGCCCTCCCAATAGTTCTGGTTCTGCTACAAGCAATTTCAGTTCGAGTAGTTGGACCAAAGGCTCCGTGTACGGAGGAAACATAGGAGGAGATGCAGTTGTTATAAAGAAAATGGAGGGAGATGTTACAGAAGAGATAAATTAACTGAATAAGATCTATCACTCCAACCTTGTAACTCTCATGAGTGTTTGTTTTGAGAAGGGGAAGTGGTACCCTTGTCTACGAGTACGTGGTTAACGGCCCCTTGAGTGATTGGATTCACCACGAGGAGGACGGCGGTAACAAGTTCCTTGGTTGGACGCAGAGGATAGAGATTGCTCATGATGTTACTACAGGGCTAGACTATCTCCACAGGTATACCCCGCCTCCTCACGTCCACAAGGATATAAAGAGCAGCAACGTTCTCCTTGATAGCAATTTTCTTGCCAAGATCATCAACTTTGGGCAATCAAGACCCATAGGAAATGAAGGCGAGCAGTTCGCGTTGAGAAAGCATGTGATCGGCACCAAGGGCTGCATGGCCCCTGAGTATCTGGAGAATGGTTTGATCACGCTGAAGCTCGATGTCTATGCTTTTGGTGTTCTCTTGCTGGAGATTGTCACAGGAAAACAGCCTAATGAATTGTATGAAGAAGTGAATGCTTCATTGTCGGAGGTTTTGGACTCTCTGATCCGTGATTATGACGAAGATAACCAAGTTGGAAGAGAAAAGCACAGGTCCCTTATTGATCCTTCCCTGCAGGGCATGTACCCAACAGAAGCTGCTATATTTGTACTCAAACTGGCTAGGGAATGCCTGAGAAAAGAACCGGGGAATCGCCCTAGCATGAGTGAGGCGACCAAAGTTATGTCTAGGACTCTGAGGATCTCTCATGTCTGGAAGTCGACAACCAGCACTTCAGGTTCATCCCAGCCACTCTCACAGCATCTCGACGGGAGCTTCTGATGAAGTCAACTGATCAGTACATGTATGTAACAGTTGAGATGAGCACTATAAAGAAGTATCATGTTCCTCCATGTTTACAATCTATGCTTCTCTTTGAAAGTGTCATTTGCATCTTGTAAACACTCCTAGGTGGTTTTAGAAGATTAGTAGTTTTCTGAGATCCAAAATTTCATTGGGATGTAAAGTTATCGGTGTACAAAACTATAAACAGATAATTATGTTTGTTAAGTTGCATTCGCACATATCATTTCCTTTTGGTTACTGATTGCTGAAGTTGAGCGGTCATTATCAGAATTGAACTACAGCTATGCTTACAGTTCATGCGGTGTGAAACAAAGAGATGAAATTAGTCATATGCTACATAGATAATTCACCCCTTAGATTAGGACCAAATATAGAACATACTAGAATCTTCAAATATTGACAAGCCATAGAGATAAATATCGGTTCTCTTCATTGTAATACATTGGAGCACATGTTTTTCCTCATATTACATTCACCGTATAAATTTGTAGATACAAGCTGGTTATTCAGCAGATTGACTGAATTATGAAAACAATTACAAGCAACCTGTGGTTGCCTGCTATGTTTCAATGCTTATAATCTGTGGTCCTGTACTATAAAATATGGTATTGATCTATATGATGCCGACTCAAAGCGGCATTATGGTTTGGGTATACGCCTTTAACCTCAGTAAGGGAAGCTTCCTGTCAAACGAATATGGTTGAGGGTCCTTCTGAGTCCATACGTGTTCACTGCTTTGTTTCCGAGTCTGAACCCGTCTCCATAGGCAGATGAAGTATCTGACTCTATCTGGTGTTTGAAGAACTCCCCAAGTTTCCTCTCAAAGTCGGACCTTTTCCCTTTCTTCGATGATCCAGAGCTAGAAGGCGATGTTGATGAGGATGACGATGCTGACGATGATGCAGATGAAGAACTTGGCTGCCCCGCACCGCCAGAGCCTGCTATTATTTCAGAATCCAGCCACATGTGAGCTAATACCTGGCAGATTCCTTCTTCAACCTCGGGGCTCAGGTTCGCAAAGCCTGTCGATAGGTAAGGGAAACATCATCATTCAACCTGGGGATGAGAGAAAATATAACAACTTAAGATCAGTGAATCATCTCGAAAGCTTACCATTGAGCCTCAGCCATGCATGCATCATTTCGTGAGCCAAGATGGAACCTGTCAACAGCCTGAATTCACATAATGAAACGCTAATTAAGTTCATTACCATTGGAGGTGCCAAGAGATTAAGATTCAAGCCTAAAGTACCTAGGGAGACCAAACAGGATAAGAATGGCTGTGACTTCACATCGTCGGATCAGCCTGTATGGCTCCGTTACCATGCCAATGATGCGGTTGTCTGCCCCGATTCTTGGCCTCCTCAAAATCTGGTATTTTTACATAAGAAACGGAATTTCCATTATATCGCCATTTACTGGTCAAGGTTGGCCATTTTCTAGGTCAGTGGCTGAGATTATAAGAAGTCTCACCGTGCTAACGGTCTGTTCTTCAGACAGACACAGCCCTCTTGTCTCTGGCAAGTGATGGTGCCCCTGCAAGGGGTTAAACAATCAGAGCCCAAAGAATAACAGGATAGTAGCAATTATACATTGGAGAATGAACTGAGGGACTAGTGTCTACATTCTTTTCCCCCTCCATGGCCTCATTGAGTGCCTGTCTCTCAACCAAGAGTAATGGGACTTGCTGTTGTATTTTCATGTGCAAACCCTCGTAAAAATCACGAATTTCAAGGTACAGCGGCTGGCATTCATTCGTATCCATGATTGCAGAGTCCAGACATTCTAGACACAGCCTTCGACCATCTTCGAGTAGCAAGTACGGAGTGTGTCTTGGCTACACATTAAAGGACGCATCAACAACCATACCAAGCACATCACGAAAAAATGTCCTTAAAAACAGATTGAATTCCAAAACAAG
>LIEC01011874.1:0-25309 GCA_001925005.1 Drosera capensis
GGTCTGCAATTGATCTGTCCTGAGGAATTTCATCATCTGGTAATGATAGTTCGAAGGACTGAATTTCATTGTCTGAGAAGTGTTCTTCCATGACAGGAAGCTCTTCTGTCATTTGAGCCTCATCATTAGGGTCACTTTGTGCTGGATCTGCGGCAAGACCGATTATGATCGGTGTTTCAGCAACCGATTCATCACTGGAGGAAGACGAATCTTTTCCTGCATCATGCTCCTGTGCTGCTTGTTCATCTAGATTGTCGAGAGAGGGGGCAACTTCTTGATCTGCAGCTAACATGGTCTCATCGGCAATGTGCATGGTCATGGTCTCGTCTGCAGCGACCATTGTCTCATCTGCAGTGTGCATGATCATGGTCTCGTCTGCAGCGACCATTGTCTCATCTACAGTAACCATTGTCTCATCCGTAGGTCCAGATGATGTTTGCACTCCTTCATCAGCAACTTGATCAATGAGGGCATCTTCATCTTCATCAGGTGCTGGTTGAGAATGATCATCTTCATCACCATCATTTCCATCATCACCGCTTGGTTGATGCTCGTTTAACTCGGGTCTGCTTAGATATTCATAGACTTCATCGGTGGCAGCCTTGATATGCTTTTCCAGAATATCCTTGAGTGATTCTTGGATGTTTGGAGTATTGACGAACTCAATTTCTCTTAGAAGATAGTGCCTGAGCCTTTTTGTCTTCAAAGTGGAGTCTTGTGGAACGGCTGACTTCCTTCTTCTAGTGGATGAATCTCCCCCTAAGTCATACCTGTAATATTACCAATCAGAGTTTGTGATTGATCTGGATTTATTTGATATAAGGTTTTGGGTCCTTGAGGAATCAATTTTGGTCTTGTTGATCTTGTGATTCTCCTTGTGGTTCTTGCTGAGGTAGGTGCTTTTGAGAGATTCAGTGTTGATCCTAGTGGTGCAGATGTTGAAATTGCTGCCTGAGCAGATGGTATGAAAGTTGTTCTGGAACTTTTCATAGGTAGGTTGTGTTGTGATATAAGCTCCTGAAGTAGTTTTTCCGTTTGGATCTTCTTCTGCAACTTTCCCTGAGTCCTTTCAGCGAGGAGTTGAGTGTCTATGATTTTCTACTTTCGTAGATGAGCTTCAACTTCTTTGATAGTCTTCATTACTGATTCAATGATCTTCTCTGGAGACTTTTCTGAAGCTATTGTGGTAGTGGTTGTCCACGCAGCAGTTGCAGTAGTTGGTTGAACATTTGTAACCTGTGTGTTTATCATTCTGCTTTCTGTGAATGGAACAACAACTGTTGTTATTGAGGGGTCTGCAGCTAGAGGTTGGATTGAGAGAGATGTTGTAGTAGAGGTATGGGATGGCTGCAAAGTAGACAGTTGTGCTTCGATTGCCCTTATTTCTGGCTCTGTGTAGCCTTCTACAACCAGCTTTTGTCTGAATTCAGCTCTTGGTCCTTCTCTTGCTTCTTGAAAGATGACCTGTGCCTCCAATATCAGATTTTGGAGATCGTCATTTACTCCAGTCCTCAGCAGCTGGATTGCAACGTTTGCATCATGAAGTACTACAACTTCTGGTGCTTTTGGAGGTATTTTTGATGAAGAGGGTTGATGGGGTTCTTCAGTACAGACTTCTACAGATTGGATGTCAACCTCTACAAGAGCAGTTGAGTGGTCTGCAGGACGATCATATTCAGTTTCCTCATCAGAGGATTGTACTACAAACTTCTTCTCTGTTGGCATCGGCTGCTTCATTTTCTGTTTTGCATCGGTTTGCTTGACAGGGTTCTTTGCAGAGGAGGTCTGTCCTGTTGTTGTGTGTTTAACAGTTACCGCTTGCTTAACTTTTCTCTTCTACAAGGGCTTCTGTGGCTCATCTGCAGTCTTTTTGGTTATTCCTGGAGGAGCTATGCCAATCTTCTTTACATCGATTTTCTTTCTTGGATTCCAAGGTTTGCCTTCTTTGTCGGATAGCTTCAGTTTTCTTTTGAGAAGAATACTGATTAATCTTCCGAATAGTGGAATCTTCGCCCTTACTGTTCTTGCAATCTGACATATGAGTAAACTCGCCCAATTTACCCTTGTCTTAGTAAGGATGGCACACATAATCTCCTGTTGCTTGAAGGTGATTTGATCTGTGCTGAATTCTCTTGACAGAACTGCTTTCTGGACGATGTCTATAAGAAGCTTGTGTTCTTTTGAAAGAAATCGCTTCATTGTCCGAATTCCTTTATTCAGGTTGTCTCTGCTTAGCATTACCTTTCTTCCTTGCCTGACCGTTTCGATTGGAATGTTGTCATTTCCTTCAGATGGTAGATTGAAGCAGTCGGCAAGGTCTCCAACAGTAATCTGGATTGTCATACCTCTTGTAGTAGAGGTGTGGGTTATTTGTTTCAGATCTGTTGCAACCTGCGCTGTGTTGACAAACTCCAGAATTTCTTCTTCATAGATCAGACAAATTTGATCACACAGTGTTTTGATTTCTTCTTGTTCATCTTGAATTGAGTTGAAATCGAACACTGCTCCTGTTTGGATTTCAATCTTCTTTGAGGAACTCCTCTGTGATTCGGAGGATTTCTGGCTTTTCTTTAATGGGCTTGAAGTGTTGGTCATGTTTTTCGAAATAGTTTTAAAGATTGATTCGAATTTGAGTAAGGTTAGGGTTTTGTGCAGTAGACTTGTAGAGAGAGAGAGAGTTTGTTTGCGTGCTTAGAGAGTGAGAGAGATTAGAGAGAGTTTAGAGAGAAAAAGTGATTTTCTTGTTAAAAACTATGGTTCTTATACTTGTCGAAAATATGACCGTTGTGAGTGCCTTTTCTAGCCGTTATGTGCTTATGTCCAATTATTAACCGTTATGCGTTATTTTAGGAAAACAGTTATTTTTCTTTCTTAATTTAATTTTGTTTCCTAAAATAGATGCAGTAGAGTTTTGCTTGACTTTAGTCTGCATTCGTTTACATTGGTTTGGCAGTGATGCAGTAGAGTAAGCTTTCTCTTCTGCAGTTTTCTTAAAAACTTGCTTGTCTGCATTCCACACTCCAAGTAGGTCAGTTAAGGAATTTTTGGCCATTCCTATTGTTTAAAATCAAGCATTCCTAATTCACCACGGAATTGAATGAACTTGTTCTCATCAAGAGGTTTTGTAAAAATGTCTGCAATTTGTTTTTCTGTTGAAATATATTCTAGTTTGATATGACCCTTCTGCACATGATCCCTAATGAAATGATATCTGACATCAATGTGCTTGGTCCTTGAATGAAAAACTGGATTTTCTGAAATAGCAATTGAAGACGTAGTGTCACAAAATATAGAGGTTGTAGAAAGTGTTGTACCGTAGTCTGCAAGTTGTGACCTCATCCATAAAATTTGTGCAGTACACTTCCAGCAGTAATATATTCTGCTTCTGCAGTGGAAGTGGACACAGTAGTCTGCTTCTTGTTGAACCATGATATTAATCTTGCTCCAATGAATTGACATGATCCACTTGTTCTTTTTCTGTCAACTGTACATCCTGCAAAGTCTGCATCTGAATAGCCTGTAAGTGTGAAATCTGATTCTTGGGGATACCAAATGCCAAGATTTGGAGTTCCCTTGAGATATCTTAGAATTCTTTTCACTGCTATATAGTGAGATTCTTTACAATCTGATTGATATCTTGCACATACACATACTGCATATTGGATGTCGGGTCTGCTTACAGTAAGGTATAACAATGATCCTATTATTCCTCTGTACATGGTTTGATTTATTTTCTTTCCAGGTTTATCTTTTTCTATTTTTATTGAAGTGCTCAAGGGTGTTTTCATATGGCTAGCATTATCCAAACCATACTTCTTAATTGTATTCTTCAAGTATTTGGATTGATTTATGAAGATTTCTTATTTTCGTTGTTGTACTTGAAGTTCTAGGAAATACTTAAGTTCTCCCATTAAACTCATTTGAAACTTGGATTTCATCAGTTCTGCAAATTTTTCACAAAGTTTATCATTGGTGTATCCGAAGATAATGTCGTCAACATAGATTTGGACTAATAGTATATGCTCTTTATGCTTTCTAAGAAATAGGGTGGTATCTATTTTTTCTCTTTCAAATTTATTTTCACATAGGAATGTTGAGAGAGTTTCATACCAAGCCCTAGGAGCTTGTTTTAATCCATACAGAGCTTTGTCTAGTCTATATACGTGCTCTGGATATTCATAGTCTTCAAATCCAGGAGGTTGTTCAACATATACTTCTTCTTGAAGTTTTCCATTTAGGAATGCACTTTTCACGTCCATTGGATAGACTTTAAAGCCTTGGTAAGCTGCATAGGCAAGGAACATTCTTATAGCTTCTAATCTTGCTACTGGGGCAAAGGTTTCATCAAAATCAATTTCTTCTTCTTGAGAATATCCTTTAGCAACTAGCCTAGCTTTATTTCTGATTACTGTTCCATTTTCATCAGATTTTCATCAGTTGCTCCCAAAGACGTGAAAATACTTGACAGTTGGTGTCTTTCCTTTCCATAGTTCATATGGTGTTTTCTTATGAAGCTTATGAATTGTGCACCTATTTTGAACATAACATGCTGTGTTTACAGCCTCTGCCCAAAAGCTTTTGGATAGATTTGCTTCAGATAGCATTGTTCTTGTTGCTTCTATTAATGTTCTATTCTTTCTTTCAGCTACACCATTTTGCTGTGGTGTTCTTGGTGCTGAAAAGTTGTGTTTGATTCCATGATCATTACAGTAGACATCTATCCCCGTTTGGTCAAATTCAGTACCGTGGTCACTTTTAATTGTGATTACCTCTATTCCTTTTTCATTTTGAACTTGTCTGAGGTACCTTGTTAGTTGGTTGTATGTTTCACTCTTTTTATGTAAAAATATTACCCAGGTGTATCTAGAGTAATCATCTACTATAACTAGAGTGTATCTTTTTCTACTTAGACTTTCCATTTCTACTGGACCAAACAGGTCCATATGTAGTAATTCAAGAATCTTGGTTGATTCTGAAGAATTTAGAGGCTTAAAGCTTGTCCTCGTCTGCTTTCCCTCTTGACATGTAAGTCCTCTTACTAATTTTTCTGAAGATAGTTTAGCTATTGTTTTGAAGTTAATATGAGCTAATCTTTTCTGCCATATCCAACTTGTGTTCTCAGCTTCTGTGGTGTAGAAACAGGTGATGTCTGTTGATTATGATGAGTCAAAATCTACTGCATATATGTTTCCTTTTCTAGTTTCTATCAGATTTACTTCTTGTATGACCATATTCCTAACATGACATGCATCATGGGTGAATGACACATCATAGTTCTTATCATATAGCTGACTAATAGAAAGCAAGTTATGTTCTAAGCCTTTGACGTAAGCAACATCTCTAAAGATTAGGGAACCTGTACCAAGGGTTCCATAACCTTTAGTTGTACCTGCTTTTCCTCCACCAAATATGACGAGAGGTCCTCGTTCTTTTCTAAAGTCTTCAAGATTGGATTTATCTCCTGTCATGTGTCCCGAGCATCCACTGTCCAGATACCAAACTCCTTTTTGTTTTTCCTGCATTTAAAACATAAAGAGCTTGCATTTGGTACCCATTCATTTGGGTCCTAATTGGTTAGTTTTTGGAATCCACACTTGAATTATCTTCTTGTGTGTGTTCCAGCATTCAACTGACTTGTGACCAACTATTCCACAAGTGAAACAATAGACCTTTTGTCTTGCACTTCTAAGTGGTCCTTTCCACTTGGTTTGTTGCTCTCTACATGAGCAAGTGTGCCTGGTGTATGGTTTTCTCCAAGTTAATCTTGAGGGTTTATTCCATTCAGAATAGTTAGGCTTTTCAACCTTTTGTTCCATGTGCTTTCTTATAGGTGGTTTGTTCCATTGTTCTTGTGCAGTAGAGAACCCTCTTTTTGGTAGAGGTTTCCAAAGAAAGTTGTCCTATTTCTACATTGTTGGTGCATTCTGGGTCATACTTCTTGGTAAGGTTTGTACAGTAGTGCCTTTAGCTTTGTTCACGTGTCCTTTATTGTGTGGAAGTCTTTGTTGCACAGCTACTGTAGTAAAGTTGTCCTTTTTCTGATGGATTGTCTTGATGGTCTGATTGACTTTCTTGGTGGTGACCTTATCATCTACTTTGTTGTTCAACCAGTCATTATATCCTAACCCAGTTTTATCATGGGAGGATTGTCCTGTGCTGATCAATCTTTGTAGATCTAAGGTCTTACCATTCCAAGCATTGACTTGCTTCTGGAGCTCATTGTTTCTTACATTGAGAGTCTCCACTGCCGCATTAAGAAGTTTTAATTTCGCATTTGCTTCTTTAAGATTATTTTGAGCATCTATCAGGCTGCCCTCGATTTCTTCTTTTGAGTTGCATTTCTCTTTGAGAATTGCAATCTGTTTAAGATTTTCTTTATTTTCTTTTATAAGAGAAATAAAGCTGTCAGAGGTTTATGAAGTGCTTCCTTCAATTCCTCTGCAGTGGCTTCTGAGTCAGAGAGATTGAATACCTGTTTGTGTTCTTCTTCCTTTGCCATAAGACATAGCTGAGCATTTGATAAGATTTCTTCATCATCGGAGTCTGTGTCACTCCATGTTTTTGCAGCATATGCCTTGCCTCGTTCCTTTCTTCTAGAGGTCACTTTATTGTGATCCTTCTTTAATTTTGGTGCAGATGATTCTTGAGCTGGTCGTCTGCATTGTGCAGCAAAGTGTCCTGGTTTGCCACAGTTGTAACAAACTTCTTTTTCAGCATCCTTGGTCTTGAGGGAAAGTTCTTTTTGAAGTTTTTCTTCTTGAATAGTTTTTTGAACTTCTTTCCCATCACTGCCAATTCTTCTGATGAATCCTCTTCACTTGCAGACGAGATGTCAGTGTTTTCCTCTTCTGCCATAGATCTCAACACACTCTTTCTTGTCCTTTGAAAGCTAGTGTTTTTCTTCTTTCATCATCAATCTGCTTCTTTTGCTTAACTTCTAGATTGTAAGTGTGTAGCACCCCATATAGTTGAGCTAGGGACATTTTCGTCAAATCCCTGGATTCTCTTATCGCAGTAGTCTTGGTATTCCAGATTTCCCCAAGTGATCTTACAAACTTTAGGTTGACTTCTTTGTTTTCGAAAGTCTTTCCTAAGGTCTTGAGCTTATTGATGAGGATGTTGAATCTTTCGAAGAATGCAGTGAGGTTCTCATCAGATCTCATTGAAATTAATTCTTACTGTTGGATTAACACGTCCTTCTTGTTTTCTCTAATCTCATTGGTTCCTTCATTTCTCATCAGTAGAGCTTCCCATGCTTCATTTGCAGTCTTGGTGTGCACAACAATTTCAAACATGTAGTCATCCAAAGACTTATATATCTGGTTTAGGGCTTTCCTCTGAACCATCTCCAAATCCCAGTCATCTTTGTTCCATAGAGATTTTGGTCGGGGTACTTCTCTTGTTGAGTACTTTGGATCTGGCATCATTGGAACATTTGGACCATTTAGGACCAAGTCTTCCATTCTTTCATCAATTGAATTTAGGTGTGCCATCATCCTTAGTTTCCAGTGATTCAATCTGTCAAGGGAGCATACTGGCGGTTCTTCGCTATTGGGACATTTTGTAAATTTTGGTGGTGCAATTTCTGAATCTTAGCTTCACACAGATAAACAGTTAGTAACTTCTTTTCAGATGTAATATGTGACCTTTTCTTTCCAATAATTGTTAAATCTGGAAAGTCAGGCTCTGATACCAATTGTAAGGTTCGAGTTTCAACCTAGAGGGGGGGGGGGGGGATGAATAGGTTTTGTAAGACTTTAGTAGTCTTTTTTTGTGCGGAATGATGATCTTGTGTAGACTAGTGCAGTATGCAGACTACTCAGGCAGTCTGCAGATGAGACTATCTCGTCTGCACTTGAGATTTATGACTCTTTTGAGTCTTTATCTCTATTTCAGGTGTGATGATTTATCAGGAGCAGTTTTAAAAGCAATATGATGAAAGCAGTAAATTGACACAGAGTTTATACTGGTTCAGACACTCGATATCAAATGATAATAGAGAGCTTTGTCCAGTCTTCTTGTGAAACCTTCAATTCTTCTGTTGCTTGTACATATATTAGATGTTCATCTAGAGTCCTTATAGAAGTCTGCACCAGGTGGTCTGCATCTGCAACCGTCTGCACTCCTGCATCTGACCTCAACTGCAACTTCCTACTTGACTTCTAACCTAAACAATCTAACTATATTACAATTTATACATTTGAGTTTGTTACATCAATTTCTATATAAATTGAGGGATTACACATTCCTATCAAGCTCCTTTAACTCAAGAGTTGCTTTTTCCTCCTTGTCTACAAGAAATTATAGATTTAAATATATCGAAAAATCAAGTTAGATAGAATCTAGGGTACTCGTTTCAGAGGTCGAAAAGCTTACATCAAAGGCTAAAACGCTAGTTTCAGAGGCTGGGACACCCTTTCCAGAAGACGGGATACTTGTTTCAGAGGCCGAGATACTCGAGATGCCATCTTAGAACCTTCTTGACCAAGAATAATCGTGTTGACCTAAAACAAACTACAAATATTCACAAGTATCTCTAATGATATTCAATATATAAAATCAACATCATGAACAATCAAAATAAGTATCAAAAACTTTTACGAAGCTCAACATCACCTCATAATATTAATATGATGGTTTTTTAATGAAGTACATATAAACATTCATAAGAAAATATATTAATATATGAATCCTATCATGTTACTCGACCTAAAAACGCCGTTCGTCGAGACATAAAGGACAAGCTGAACGTGTGTGTGAGGAAGTTACAACAAACATATAACATTTAGATTTATTATGTGTGGTGATAAATATTATTATATCATAAGTATAATAATATACATTGAAATCTATGGGCGTAGTCACTAGATGTGACTAAAGTAAAATATTGAGTGCAACTGTTGTAAGCCGTGATAAGATGATGTATGTGTTTGTGTTATGCCTTGATTGTTGGTATAAAGAGGATGAGTGATTGAACGAAGGAAAAATCCATGATTGGTGAGATAACTTCGTGATATAAAACACAAAGAGCGTTGTGACTACATTATGTGTTATACAATGACTTGATGGTGACATTTTTTCATCAACCTTGTGAGGTCGCTTTGGTATGAGGGAAACTCGCTGTTGAAGACCCTGAGCTCCTGTTTGACTCATCCCCTTTCACGGATGTCCTTTTTATTAAATTTAAATAAAGCTTAATAAGTTGAAATTGAATAAGTCTTCTCAAGGTCATAATTATAACACCGAGGGTATCTATTTTCTATCTTTATTGTGTTTTTGAGATGATAATTGTGAATGTCGGATTTGTATGATTAGTTCCAGAGTACAGGAACAAAGGATCTAAGTGGTCATTTCTATTTTCTTTTTTTATCTTCTACTCTCTTGTATCCCCTGGTAATGGGACCGACACGTTATTGAGCTCATATGACTCATGGTTATTAATTTTCTCTGTTTTTTTCTCTTTTTTATATTTTTAGGAAGTAGAGACGACGCATCGATGTGATATAGGTTATGGTGCTAATATACATCTACTTTGTTATGGTTTATGAACTAAATAAAGTACTTAATAAATAAGAAGATTCCATTTATTTGATAATATTACTGATTATATGTAAATGAATTTTATTTATTTCTGTACCTAAACTGGTTAATTAATTTTTGTCTAACTGGGATATTAGGACTCAGCGATAGTGACATCATTTGTATTATTATGTATTAATATCTTATGTAAAATTGAGGCATTACAAAATTTAACAATGACATTGTACATCATGTAATGTAAATGCTCATTAGTTCCTTGACTCCTATACCTCTAAACCAGTTTGGGTTAATTGGCTTTGTCACGGATTATCTCCGTGACGACATAACGCCCACGTGTCATCTGACTTGGAAATCGAGCCTTGTAGAATGGTATCAAAGCAGGGTTTTTTTGTTAGAAGTTATGGAAACAAGGAAAATAAATAAATAGGTATATTTAACCAAAATGATGTTGAGTACATAACTGAGTATGAACTCACGGTGACGCATTATACTTGACTGAAAAGGTCAAGAAAACTAGTGTATGATTTGATGCAAATGAACAATGTTGTTCCAGTATAACAAATTAGTAAACTTGTTGCTAAAGGCAATGCTATAAGTGTGTTGCTTAATACAATAAGAAGCAATGCCTGTTTAGTGAGAAAAGGATTCCTATTTAGAAGATATTTAGAAGATATTTAGAAGATATCCAGATCAGAATTACTTATATTTTAAGCCGTTAAAAACATCTCAGAAACCCACCAAAGCAGCTAGTGAGAAAAGCAGCTAGCTTGGGCTTGACATTAAGGTGCTAGATATAATATAGCATGCGATTAACTTCTAGAAGTGAAACACGTCGATCTCAATTTAAGACAACGTAAACTTGATGTTACAAAGTTAAAATAATAATGTGTCATGTTTGTGCGGAGAGAAACCGCAATAATGGCTATAGAAGGAAAGAGCTAGCTTGGCTTATATGGTGATGTGCTTAACACGATGTAGCACAATAATTTAGTTCACAGAACGAAGCACGAAAGTGTTAGTTTAATTCAAACAAAGTTGCAATATGATTTGTTGCAGCCAAAAAGATAATTGTCCAAACATAATTATAGTTAGGTTTGAACCTTTTTCGCAATAGCCTCATGCTTCTGTTTACAAAAGCATTCAATCTCAAGGATGATTACTCCTCCTCTAAAATAGATAAATTTGGATTCTTCTAAGTGGTTTTGGGAATATTTCAGCAACTTGATTTTTGGTAGGAATAAATTCTAATTTGACATTATCCTTCTGCACATGATCTCTTATGAAATAATATCTGGTATCTATGTGTTTTGTCCTAGATTCAAACACAATATTTTCAAACATTGCAATTACATTGGTGTTATCACAATAGATAAACTTTAAAGGATACTTAGCTCATAGTCAAGACCTTTTTGCTGCAGTCCTCTCTATTGCTATTACTTTGGCTGATCTTATGAGCTTTAAGAGAGAGATGTATTTCATGTACCAAAGACAGACCTATGTAAATGAATCTTCCCTTGAGTATTGTCTTTCTAATCCATCGATTTGGTAAAAATAAGAAAATATTTTTCCCTTCAAAAGATTGAACTTGTGATCTTTGAAAAGAGGAGAATGAGCATCATATGGAATGAAAACTTTGCTAACCACCTGACATACTTGAAATACAGATTAGTAACTTCTTTGTGAGTTAAATAAAGTAGAGTTCCTTTCCAAAAGTTATTAAGCCTAGAAAGGTTGGCTTTGATTCTAATTGACAGTCTCATTATGCTTACTTCGGAGATATGAGGGGGGATAGTCTTTTCTTTGAAAACTTACAATTTAATCAAAATTAGATTGACAGTAGAGTTGTTTAGAGATTACTATAGTAATACAAAACCTTACTGTAGTAATATTTGTTCCTTTTAGTTTATTGTTGATCGAAATTGATTAGCAGTAGAGTGGTCAATGGTAGTGAAAGCAGTTATGTAAAAACAGAATGGTTTTTATACTGATTAGGCAATATTGCTAAAATACGACTATATCTCTTACTCCAGTCTTACCTTGATAATTAAAGAGATATATCAAGAGGATAATACTAAGTGAGATTATTTTGGCTTATAATCAACCATACACTTTAAAATGTGTAAATGACTATACAAACAAAAACTCAAGAACTTTTTTCTCTTTTAAAAGACTTGAAACATTTTCTTGATCTTGTTGTTGAACAATAGCGCTATTAAAACTCTGCTTTCAGATTGGGTTCAGATCTTCAGTAATCAAATTGCACTTTTGTTGACTGGTTGCCTTACTACACGAGTAATCAGTTCAGAGCACTGAAGATTCCAGGGTTCAGAATACCCCGCCCCCTCAATCTTGGACATCACCCTTTGTATTTATAAGCAACCCCAAAATTATAACTGTTACCAAAGTCATCTTTCTCTAAAACATCGTTTTTATGTCACCCTGGAACTATTTAGTCAAAACCCGTGACTTCGTTTCTAACATTGAAAGAACACTGGACTATGCAAAGGATCCCACGTGATTTTTGTCTTCATCTGGACCCTTTTATTGTTCTTGGTCTTATTGTATTTCAGCGTTACTGTAGTAATCCTTTTCAACCAGAAGTAATTCAAGGTAAATCACCCCTTACTGCAGATACCCAAATGCCCAAGACGTACTGTTCCTTTACCCATAACTTCAATGTTACAATCTTATCGTATTTCTTTCTGAAATAGACTTACTGCGTTCCTCTTTGAACCACTCTTGTTGTATTTCTTTTTTAATCAGTCTTACTGAGCGGTCAACACTTTTTGTGATACTAAACATTTGAAAGAATGTTTTTAATTAAAAAATTCTTAATAAATTATGTTTTTTTTTTAATTTATAATTCCTAAGTTCTTAAACTTTATTTTAAATAGTAACTATTTTGTTAGAATTTGAAATATCAAAAAATAAAAGTAAAATGCATATAGGGAATGATGTTATGGTTCCATAGAATTGACGAATGAAAAGAGGAATAAGAAATTATATAGAGATAGGGAATCATACGAATGTACCATTTGTTGTCAAATTTCTTAAATGTAAGGATAGAGAATGATTTAGAAAAATGGTTAAAAATGCTGTAAGTAAACGATGAGACAGTACTAATTAACATTGTTTTTTTTATCAGTAATAGAAAAACATCAAGCCCGAAAGTAATATCTCATCCGATAAAAAATCAGATCTCAACAACCAACAAACAGATAAGGCAAACACAAGACACTAAGGAAAACATCACTTAGACGACTAACTTATCATCTAACTCCTCATCTCCTCTTGCTGCATGTCCTTTCAAGTGTTTTAACCGATCCATTACTGTGATCAAACGCATTAACGTCCATAGGAAAGTTCGACCACCACGTTATAATCTATTGCCAAAAGCACATTAGTATTATTTCATGCAAAATCCCTCCCATCTTAATGATTTATTTTGAAATAACACGCATTATTCCTTTCACCCCATACCGACCAAACAATAGCAAAAAAATAACGAAACCCAAACCTTCTTTTTTGTCTTATCGAAATCCCCCAACACATCTTAGACAAGTCATGAACACTCGCTGGCAACACTGGCTGAAATCCCCATGTAACATCCCGAAATCCAACTTATGTTGACATGTGCGTTATGCCACTAAACACCCACTCGATCCATATCAAGGACGAACAACCTGAACAGGTCTTAGATATAGAAGATAAAGAACCAAGTAACCATTTACATTACGTAATTTATAACAATAATGTTGAGTCTGTAAAATTACACGCTGTGTTTCCAGTAACCAAAATATTACAAATTTAGTTACATATTAACCCAAAATAACCAAGTACTAATACAATGTTTCCAAATATGTGAGACAGGCTATATACATGTAATTTTGCACTATTGCACTCCCAAATCATTATAACCCGTACGTAAAAATGAAACACATAACCCGTGAATAAAAAGCCAATAACCTAGAATGATGTATTTCATTCCCTGTAAATTTATTCGTAACTATGACGGATCTTAGAAAACTCCAGAAGGAACCTTCACAGTGAAGCAAGACATAGAAATGTATACTTCGACCATATTAGTCAAACAATAATGTTGTGTCTTTTGTTGTGTCTTTCTTTATTATTATTATTAACCACTAATACATGACATGATAAAAAAGGACTAACTCAGAGGGGTATGACTAACTCTGACAACTACCAACGCAGATTACAAATAAATGGGTGTCAATCGTCGATTGGATAATTCTATCTGGAATCACATTGTTTTAATTTGCTGTGGCATCTCTAATGCACACAACCATCAACGACCAGTTCTGGCCAAACACCACCATTGGAAGGCCTCCCTATAGAGAGTCATCCATGACCCTGTCATCAACGGCCTCAGTGTCACTGCATGCATGTGAAGGGGACGAGTGGTTATCACCCCCTCCCTAGTTAGTTCCACTACTTGACTGCTATGATAACTAAAAACATATTATTATAGAGTCCAATGAATCACAAACGCCAACAAGGCTTAACAAGTGCCACTACATGCATGTGAAGGGACGCGCAAGCTCAAATTTCGGCACAACGAACTCTCAAAAAAATAACAATGGTCACAATAGACCCAAGAAAAGATATGTATCAGATAGTAAGAATCAGAACAATAAAGCTTTGGATAAAACAATGATCTTGGGTTAGATAAGTCTTCAATAGAAACTCTCGACAGAATTATTGATCTATTATAGGCAAGTGTTTTGGGTTCTGTGGTTATGATGTCTGATTCAGTGGGTATGTGAGTATTAGTTCATTTGTAATCAAAACAGTTGTGAGACTGGTTCGAAAAGATCTACCGACTGCAGGCTTCAGATCAGATAAGTTAATCTTCTAGGGTTATCTGTTGAGACATGCATTTGGTGAAGAAAGGCTCTGTTGACTTTTAGTCAAAATGCGTTATTGGATTTCTTGAAAAAATTGGGGATTGAATAAGCTTTCAAAAAAAAAAAAAAACCAAATTCTAACAATACAGTCTAGTAATACTTATATGCAGGCTTACGTGGTATGCAAACTTACGAAACATAGACTAGCGAAAATAGTCGTGGTCGAGATTTGTATCTCTGTTTGATTTTCTTGTAATTTCAACATAGATATAAAAGTTCTAGAAATGAAAGCAATAAAGAAAGCTGTGATTTATACTGTTTCAGATGACGTTGTCAATTGACAAAAGAAGCTTAGTCTATCTCTGTCTGCAGATGATTTTCCACACACCATATGATCAATCTCAAGATAATCGTCAACCTTCTCTGTTTAAGAGAAATCTCTTTTTATAGGCAAATGGTTCATCAACCCATTATTATACTATGATATAGACAACTGTAATTTTGTCCCTTGAAATCTTTTGTGATGTTGACAGGGATCCTCTGCATAGTATCCAGTCTTAGTACCTGTTTGACATCTCCAACAATCGATTTGATCATTACCTTGATCCTCCTTGTTGTTCGAGCCAGCTCTGCGCTATTTTCAGTCTGCTACACTTAAGTCTCTATTGCAATCAGCCATACTACAACCACACTCTATTATACTCTGATGAACATTCGGGATGCTTGAAATATTTGTTCCTCATCTGACTGGTCTTGATTCTTTTACTATTGATCCTCATGCTACTGGTATCCCCAAACTATGAACATTGACTGCATACTTGTTCCTCAATCTGTGACCATCTTTGTTGCACACCTGGACTATATCAACTATTTTAGTTCTAGGCCTATACAGATCAACATTAATATCTATCATATTTGTAATTTTGTTCATCAATTTTTATATATTAGAGGGATCGCACACACAACCTAACAAATAGCTTTAATATTGCTTTAGTGTTATAAACTTCTTAAGGGAGACTACATGATTTCATGCATATGGTGACTTCGGTCATATCATATGGAATACTTGGGTCAGACAAGTCTTCAATAGAAACCCTCGACAGAATTATTGATCTATTATAGATAAGTGTTTTGGGTTCTGTGGTTATCGTGTCTGATTCAGTGGGTCTTTGAGTATTAGTTCATTTGTAATCAAAACAGTTGTCAGACTGGTTCGAAAAGATCTACTGATTGCAGGCTTCAGATCAGATAAGTTAGTCTTCTAAGGTTTTCTGTTGAGACATGCATTTGGTGAAGAAAGGCCCTGTTGACTTTTAGTCAGAATGCGTTATTGGACTTCTTGAAAAAAAATTAGGGATTGAATAAGCTTTCAAAAAAAAAAAAAAAAAACCAAATTCTAACGATGCAGTCTAGTAATACTCGTATGCAGGCTTACTTGGTATGCAAACTTACGAAACACAAACTAGCAAAAATTGTCGTGGTCGAGATTTGTATCTTTGTTTGATTTTCTTGTAATTTCAACGTAGAAATAACAGTTCTAGAAATGAAAGCAATAAAGAACGATGCGATTTATACTATTTCAGATGACGTTGTCAATTGACAAAAGAAGCTTAGTCCATCTCTGTCTGCAGATGATTTTCCTCACAGCTTATGATCAATCTCAATATAATCGTTAACCTTCTTTGTCTGAGAGAAATCTCTTTTTATAGGCAAATGGATCATGAACCCATTATTATATTATGATATAGACAACTGTAATTTTATCCACCGAAAATCTTTTGTGATGTTGACAGGGATCCTCTGCACAGTATCCAATCTTAGTATCAGTTTGAAATCTCCAACAATCAATTCGATCATTGCCTTGATCCTCCTTGTGGTTCGAGCCAGCTCTGTGATATTTTCAATCTACTACGCTTAAGTCTTTATTGCAAATCAGCCATACTACAACCACACTCTATTATACTCTGATGCACATTCTGGATCCTTGAAATATTTGATCCTCATCTGATTGATTCTTGATTCTTTTACTATTGATCCTCATGCTACTGGTATCCCCCAAACTGTGAACATTGACTGCATAATTGTTCCTCGGTCTGTGACCATCTCTGCTACACATCTGGACTATATCAATTATTTTAGTTCTAGGCCTATACAGATCAACAGTAATATCTATCCTATTTATAATTTTGTTCATCAATTTATACATTAGAGGGATCGCACACACAACCTAACAAAATGGCTTTAATAGTGCTTGAGCATTATAAACTTCTTAAGGGAGACTACATGATTTCATGCATATGGTGACCCCGGTCATATCATATGGATTACTATTTTAATTAATAGATACCAACCAATTCGATATGAATTCGAGGATCTTACATTAGGAGGTGGTTTCACTCTACGAGACGTCTTTACGGTAGAGGGATTGCACACACAACCTAACAAAATGGCTTTAATAGCGCTTGAGCGTTATAAACTTCTTAAGGGAGACTACATGATTTCATGCATATGGTGACCCCGGTCATATCATATGGATTACTATTTTAATTAATAGATACCAACCAATTCGATATGAATTCGAGGATCTTACATTAGGAGGTGGTTTCACTCTACGAGACGTCTTTACGGTAGAGGGATTGCACACACAACCTAACAAAATGGCTTTAATAGCGCTTGAGCGTTATAAACTTCTTAAGGGAGACTACATGATTTCATGCATATGGTGACCCCGGTCATATCATATGGATTACTATTTTAATTAATAGATACCAACCAATTCGATATGACTTCGAGGATCTTACATTAGAAGGAGGTTTCACTCTACGAGACGTCTTCTTTATGCATGTTATTGTCCCAATGATGCTCATGGAAGAACTACCTATATTACAATCAGAAGTATGGGATCATTATACTTTAAACAAAATATTTGACTGTTGCGTAAAGTTTCATGAGTTAAAATTTTTTTGATGAAAAAGTACATTTTATAGAGTCGTATATTTTATGAAAACATATGTATTTATGTTTGATCAATTTATATAAACATATGCTAATATTATTTTTAAATAAAAGATTTAAGATGTGATTTTTTGGTGAATAGACATATCTTTTCGGGATCTATAAATAGTGATTTAAACTTATGATACAGAATGTCTATAAAAAGTTTTGGTAAGTAGGTTGTTTTTTAATTTTAGCTGTCAAATTTGCAAATGATATTGCACATTTGAGCATACACAATGAATCTATTTTGTTTATTTAGATAAGTAATTAATTAACAGTAAATACAATAACTAATGACTGTATATATTGATGACAAAAAAAAATGACTGTATAATTATAAGTGGAGTACTATTAAATTTTCAAGAACCCCAGATCCGTACGTTTCTCACAATCATCCAACCAAACAAGCACATGTTATTTCCTCATAAGTTTCACGTTCAATGTACACATCACATCATGTCAACTTCACTGCGCAGTTGCTCTCATCATCTCTTGATATTATTTAACTTTCCAATTCTCCCATTCACCACACCATAAAAATCCTCTTTATCATGTATGCTAACAGGTTCAGTATATAAGACCTGATGAAATCCTGTAGGAGTAACATGAACTGCATACAAGAATGGCCAGAACCAATCGTCCGAGTCCAATCGCTGTCAGAGAGCGGCCTCGACGAGATCCCATCCCGCTATGTGAAGCCGCCGCTGGAGCGACCCTTAGGCGGTGGTCTGTCAGCGACGGCCTCTGAGAACATCGACATCCCGGTGATAGACCTTGGAGGACTATCATCAGGATTCGGTGATACTAAGGGTAGCTGTCGCCTTAGTCCGCTGAGTCAGCAGCAGCAGGGGACTAAAGCGACAACGGCCATGATGAAGAAGAGGATATCAGAGGCGTGTAAGGAGTGGGGATTTTTCCAGGTGGTGAACCATGGGATCGATGGAGACGTGATGGATCAGGCGAGGGAGGTGTGGAGGGAGTTCTTTAAGCTGCCGATGGAGGCGAAGCAGAGGTATGCGAATTCGCCGAGTACATATGAAGGGTATGGCAGTAGGCTTGGGGTGGAGAAAGGTGCGATACTTGACTGGAGTGATTACTATTTTCTTCATTATCTTCCGAGTGAGATTAGAGATCACAGAAAGTGGCCTTCTCAGCCGCCGTATCACAGGTAAACGACTACTTGCTCTGTCTCATGTTTCTCATCTGCAAAATATTCGTTTCTTCCAGATAAATTACTGCCATAATTTGATTTTCGTAGTTTTTGAGATGAGTTTGATTTATATGTTTTTATTTTATATTATATAAATAAATATTATTTCAAAATATATAGATATATCTTATTTAATAATTTTTTCACTTATTCAAAAAAAAAAACCCCACTAACACTCAAAAAAATATTTTGTATTCATTAAATTTCACACAAATTCAACCACGTATAAAATCACAATGTCGAATCAATATATTATCGACAATATAAAATAAAGAGAGTATTTTGATAATTTATCGTCGAACATAAATGATTGATTAAGTTATATATTTTAAATATATGTTAAATAAGAAGCTTTATCGCTCTACGTGATAGATAAACAAAGCTCATGCATACATCACATATGTAATAATAAAAAATACATATTAATCATAATTTATTTAAAATAAAAAAAAATTATATCGAAACACAGAGGTTATCATAATTCTATATATATCTTGGTTTTCAATGGATTTTATAACGAGGTTATGGTAACAAGAGACAGAGCAAATTAGTACAAAAAGTATTTCAATAAAATAATTATTTAGCTCGAAAAAAAAAAAAAAAAAAAAAAGGAATCTTACGTTAGTGGGAGTCTTCGCCTAATTAAATACTGACGTTTCACATCTTTAGACGATAAAAAAGAGTTTCTATTTTCAGAACTGAATAGTAGATTGATGATAACAACATGTGATGGCCATGGCCCCCATTGTCTGCACTGCGTATATCGTTTGTTCAGTTTCATATTTTTGGTCACTGTTATTCCACTGTGGATGAACTTTATTGTGTCCGTGTGAACTCCGGACAAGTTGATCGGAAAGAATATTTAGTTGGGTCGAGAAATGTACCATATAATTCATTGTGCATGTGTTGCTTTGTTGGTTTCACATTTGGGAGATCTAATTGCACGTATTTATTTCATCGGATTAATGATGGGTGGTCGACTCGGTAATAACAGCACGATACACAAATTATAATGCCCAGATGAGTGCTCCTAAAATGGAATTGGCCTTCTAGTAGATAATTAGATACTAAATAGAATTCGGTTTTTTTTTTTTGGTGATGGTCATTATTATAAGTATTTTTTAACAAAAATAATATTAGGTGTAGTTTCAATTCATTTGTAACAAGTTTGATCTGCGTAATTTTATTCTTAAATTTCTAAAAGTATTGAAGTCAATAGAGGTTTTTTTCCTTTTTTTTTTTTTTTTTTTTGTATCAGCTTATGGAAGATCATTAACAGATTGAGCATTATATAATAGCAAAGATAATGCTAATTTTGATAGAGCTATTGGTATACCATGCATATGAATAGTACTAATTTATTAAATAGGAATGCAACTCAAACGGATCATGATATATTTCTGAATTGCTACTCGGTCAATGGCACTTGTATCATGCTATATTCTTGTATTGCTACTCGGTCAATGGCAACTTGATATGTTTGTTGATTGGTCCATTCGTCTACGATAATTATAATATATATATATTTTATATTATTCTATACGTATAAATATAAGTCTCATTTTTATATTAAATTATGTCTGATTATTTCGTAATATGTATTAAATTAAAATATATAACTTATACAATATTTGATATTTCACGATAAATTAATATAAAACCATGCTTGATCATCATTTCACCAATGTTAATTTTATATCGATATACATGTATAGTCAAGTTGTTATAATTATTATGGGATGAAGGGAGTATATATACTTTTTCTTGTGTTCACAATTATAGAGTTGTCTCAATATATGTCTTTGTCATTTCTATTGAAAAATCTAATATATATCTAATTATATAATTTTTTTTGTGTCAAACTATCATCATGTCCAATTATCATGATGAAAAACGACAAACCATCTAATAAAGAACAAAAATATTTTAAATTTTTTAACTATATATATATAATTTAATATATCTAATCTATCCGATATCGTATATATTTAATAAAAATTAGAAAATATTTTACAAAACAAAATCTACAAAATATTAAAAAATTCCTTGAAATTTTTTTCAATAAATATAAAAATTAAAAGTAAAATATTTATTTTATATCTAATTAAAAAACGGATAAAGGAGACAGCAGCAGAAGCTATCAATTGACAACTCAGTAGGCAAAAAAGAAAAGAAAAAAAGGTCATCAAAGTTGTTATTTATTTTTTCTATTTTGTCTTTTTGATTTTTTCCTCAAAAACAATAAGATTTTACTTATTGATGTTGAATTGACAGCTTCTATTATTGTCTTCTTTTATTGTTAAAAAGAATCACCCCGCGACATGTGTCGTTTGACAATATGTCATTAATTTAAAATCGACTAGAAAAAGACGATTACATAAGTTGAGTTTTATACTCGATTTAGTTAATTATTGAAATGTTCATATGAATAAGAAAACCATCATGTTTAGTATAGAATAACATAGGTAAGTTTTTATTATTATCATTCATATTGTGCAACACATGACTCTATGACACGATATTATTTTTATTTTTTTTGAAATATCAATTAAAAAAATTAAAACAATTTAAATAAAAATTAATCTAACATATATCTTATCCAATTTTAATTAAAATAACATCAAAATCAAATTACACAAAAAAATCATTTATTTAATTTTAAAATAAAGTTAGGAAAAAATTCAAAATACACAGAAATTATCTTTTCAACATAAAATCAAAATTAAAATAAAATATTTTTAAAAGAAAAATATTAGCAAAAAAATTTGGTTAGATCTTACATACAGAATTTTCATATAAAATATTATTTGTATGTCATCCGATGCTATCACGTAGTTTATGTGACTTTAAGAAACAAAATGGGTAATATTAAAATCTTCAAATATTAATTTAAAATACAAAAGTAAGAAAAAATCAAAATACATAAAAATTATTTTATTCGACATAAAATCAAAAGAAAAATAAAATCTTTTGAAAGAGAAATAATACACAAAATTATATATTTCGTGCAAAAAAAAAAAATACATAGAAATTATCTTTTCAACATAAAATCAAAATTAAAATAAAACATTTTTAAAAGAAAAATATTAGCAAAACAATTTGGTTAGATCTTATATACAAAATTTTCATATAAAAAATTATTTGTATGTCATCGGATGCTATCACGTAGTTTATGTGACTTTAAGAACAAAATGGGTAATATTAGAATCTTCAAATATTAATTTAAAATACAAAAGTAAGAAAAAATCAACATACATAAAAATTATTTTATTCGACATAAAATCAAAAGAAAAATAAAATCTTTTGAAAGAGAAATAATACACAAAATTATATATTTCGTGCAAAATAAAAATAAAATAAAATACATATTTAGGGCATAAGTTATAGAACCTCATTATTATTATTTTAATAAATTTTCATACCGTGTAATGCACGAGAGTATTTTGTTATAATTTTTCATCTCGTGTAATGTACGAGTCAGTATTCTAGCATTATAGAATGGGGATAGTGTTTTTGGTACAAGTAAAAGTCAAGAAACTGCGGTAGATATTACCTCTCCATATGTTTTTATTTAATTTTTAATTTTGTTTTTTCATATCTTAAAGATTTGATTCTTGTGGTTCGTATCAAGAACACTTTCCCATATTTTATTAGTCAATTTGGTAAAGATAAAATTTACCAATGGAAAATCCAATCCATTCGAGCAAAATGTTAGGAACTCGATCATGAATAAATTTTAACAATAACAAGCTAGCCAAATAGCAAATGCACTGTTCTTCCTCTGGATAAAATCCGTACTATTTCTGGACCATAAAATGAGTCAACAATCGAGCTCTATATCTCCAACGTGATGATTGAGTGCCCCTGGACCATAGAAACAGCGACAGGCAGTTCAATTTCAAATCATCCACACAATTGATCATTGATCACAATCAGTTAATGCATTATGCAGGGAAGTAACAGAGCAATACCTACAGCAAGTGACTCAGCTCGGAACGACACTGATGAAACTCCTATCCCTCAACCTGGGACTGAACCCCACTCGCCTGTTAGACGCCTTTGGTGGGGAAGACGACATCGGGGCGTGCCTGAGGGTCAATTTTTATCCAAGATGTCCGCAGCCTGAACTCACGTTGGGACTCTCGTCACATTCGGATCCAGGCGGGATGACGTTGTTGTTGCCGGATCCGAATGTGTCGGGGCTTCAGGTGAGGAAAGATGGGAAATGGGTCACTGTCAAGCCTGAACCGCATGCGTTTATTGTCAACATTGGTGACCAGATTCAGGTACCCCTATTCAACTTGGCTCAATGCTTCTTCTCTGACTTTTACTGTT
Source organism: Drosera capensis (assembly GCA_001925005.1). Lineage (NCBI taxonomy): Eukaryota > Viridiplantae > Streptophyta > Magnoliopsida > Caryophyllales > Droseraceae > Drosera > Drosera capensis. The sequence continues at coordinate 22,948 of LIEC01011874.1, forward strand.
TCATTGATTTTGTTGAATTTGCTGCCTAACTGAATATCTAAAAAGGAGAGAATTATCAATAACTTTCAAAGAATCAAATTAATTATCAATTATGATTTTATTTATGCTTGGATTGATTTGGAAAACCCCATACCAATCTTGCTAAAAATATGTATTTGTCTCAATACTCAAGTTTTTATTCATATCATCGACGAAGCACGAGTGTTTCGCTTATTAGATTTTTTTTTTTTTTGTCATAACTCCAAAGATTCCTTCAATTCCTATTGGTATATCTTTTGGTATCAACCTTGATATCAAGGTTATCTAGATAATTTGGATAATAAATATTTCCTTCATCCTAAAATTTTTATAACGTTTTGTCATTTCGTTTCGTGTTAAATTGTTTGTAACATTTTTATATTTAGAAAGATTTATGTGGTTAATGATTGAAGTAGATCAAGAGAAAAATATTATATGGCTGAAAATTAAAATTGATCGAAAAAAAATAAATCTAAATTTATTTGAATAAAATGAAGGTTGCAAAAATGATGGGACGGAGGGAGTAATATCGATACTCCTTCCATTCCATAATATAAATAACGGTTTGATTTAGCACGCAGATTTATGTGTGTATTGAATTTGTATGAAATTTTAATAAAGAAAAAATATTTTTTTTGATGATATTAGGTTTACTGTAACAGTTCTGACAGAAATAATGGATGTATTGTAACCTCTATAACAAATGATAATTGTTATGTTTTTTTTATATAAAAATATTACTGAATATGATATATTATATAATATATTCTGAGACTATCCAAATAAATAAATATTATTTATATTATAAAATGAAATGATATTGGATTTATTGGATCAATGATTTGGATATTTCAGTCAATTTGATAAAGGGAAAATATGGACAAATCAAGAAATAGAACACGTGCTTCTTTGATACTGTAATATAGGTACTTTCGTTAAGCAAGACGCTTTGTCATCGCCTATGATATTGAACTGTTCCTTCCGGCCTAATATATATATATATTATTGAGCTATCTTAATTTATTTTTTAAATTTTGATAATTTTTTATGTAAAAAATCAAAATAATTATTATCTAAATTATGTAGTTTATGATAATTATTTTGACTATTTTTATATGAAAGATTATTAAATATATATTCTGAGATGATCAAAATAAATAAATAATATTTATATTATAAAATGAAGAAATTATAAGATAATATTGAATTTGTTAGATCAATGATTTGGATATTTCAACCAATTTGATAAAGAGAGAATATGGACAAATCAAGAAATGGAACATGTGCTACTTTAGTTAGGCAAGTAGGAATATGCTTGTCCTGTGACCTCATCATCGACTATGATATCTCAGCTACCCCTTTCAATATATATACATATAAGTTATTTTAATTTATTTTTTAATTTTTATAATTTTTTTTTTAAATTTATAATTTTTTTATTGGATTATCTCAATTTATTTTTTAATTTTGATAATTTTTTCATATAAAAAATCAAAACAGTTGTCATTTATTATGATATATTTATGATCAAAATAGATAAATATTATTTATATTATGAAATAAAGAAATTATTAGATAATATTGAATTTGTTAGGGCAATGATTTGGATATTTCAACCCGATAAAAAGAGAATATGGACAAATCAAGAAATAGAACATGTGCTACTTTCGTTAGGCAAGACTAGGCAGTTAAGGAATATGCTTGTCGTGTGACCTCATCATGATATCTCAGCTATTCCTTATATATATATATAATTTTATTAAGTTATCTTAATTTATTTTTTTAATTCTGATAATTTTTTCATATAAAAAAATATTTATAAATATTTTTACTGGACTATCTCAATTTATTTTTTAATTTTGATAATCTTTTCAAATAAAAAAAAAATCAAAACAGTTGTTATCTATTACGATATACTTATTATCTTCTTTCATAACTACTACAATAAACTTTATTATTATTAAAAAATATATTTTTGTTATCAAAATTCACCAAAATTTAACACATATAAAATCTCATATCGGATTAAATAGTTATATCTAAATTGGGAAGGAAGGAGTACTAACTTAAATACTCCCGTCATCACATAAGTCTTATAATATTTCATTTTTTGCACTATTTAACATTTATTTTTAAAAATTTTATTATTCATTTTAACGATGTAAGAAAATTACGATATTGATTCAAGATTGAAATATAAAACTTAAATTATTATTAGTGTTTCACGATAACTTTATGAAAAATAATTTTTTATCGGTCCGTAACAGAGTCGAAATTTATATCGATATGTTAAAGTCAAATTATTATAAGAATTATAGGACGAAAGAAATATTTAGAATGTTGA